>PVJX010006886.1:0-74481 GCA_004027295.1 Dolichotis patagonum
GCAGAAAAAGCTTTTGATAAAGTCCAACACTCATTCAAGATAAGAACCTTACAGAGAATTGGAATAGAAGGTCTTTATCTCAATATGCTAAAGGCCATCGATGACAAACCAACAGCCAGCATCATATTAAATGGTCAAAAATGGAAAGCCTTTACCTCAAAATCAGGAAAAAGACAAGGATGTCCCCTGTCACCACTCATAGTCAACATAGTACTGGAAATACTAGCCAGAGCAATAAGACAGTGAAGAAAAATAAAAGGAGTAAGATAGGAAAAGAGGAAGTTAAATTATCATTATTTGCAGATGACATGATACTTTACATAGAAGACTCCCAAAACTCTATTGAAAGACTCCTAGATATAATAAATAAATTCAGCAAGGTAGCTGGATACAAAGTCAATACTCAAAAATCAATAGCATTTCTATACACTAGCAACAAAAGTACTGAGAGAGAAATAAGAGAAGCTACATGCTTTTCACTAGCATCCAAATAAATGAAATACTTAGGAATTAATCTCATGAAAGAAGTAAAAGAGCTATACAGGGAAAATTATAATACCCTGAAAAAGGAAATCAAAGAGGACCTCAGAAAATGAAAAGACATCCCCTGTTCATGGATAGGAAGAACAAACATTGCAAAAATGGCCATTCTCCCAAAATTACTGTACAGATTCAATGCAATACCAATCAAAATACCACTAACATACCTCATAGATCTAGAGAAATCACTCCTAAAATTCATCTGGAACCAGAAGAGACCTAGAATAGCAAAGATAATTCTAAGCAACAAAGGCAAGGCAGGAGGCATCACAATCCTCAACTTGAAATTATACCACAAATCTACAGTAATAAAGTCAGTATGGTACTGAAATAAAAACAGACCCGAGGATCAGTGGAATAGATTGGAAGATACAGCCACAACCACAAACTCACTCAGCCACCTTATCTTTCATAAAGGGGCCAAACATGCTTGTTGGAAGAACAACAGTCTCTTTAACAAATGGTGCTGGAAAAATTGGCTGTCCATATGCAGAAGACTAAAGCTAGGCTCATTTCTATCACTATACACTAAACTAAAATCTAGATTGATCAAAGATATAAATATTAAAACAGAAACACTAAAACTGCTGGAAGACAAAGTAGGTAAAAATCTCAAAGATAAAGGGGTACGAAGAGAACTCATGAACCAGAACCAAACTACACAGGAAATACTTCCCAGAATCAAAAACTGGAACCACATCTTATTAAAGAGTTTCTGCATGTCAAAGGTTTCCGCAGAGTGAAAAGAAAACCCACAAATTGGGAAAAAAATCTTCATGGACAGTTTCTCAGACCAAGGACTTCTGTCTAGAACTTAAAAAGAATTAAAAAAAATCAGACCCTCAAAATTCAAAGACCCAATCCAAAAATGGGCATCTGAAATGAATGTACAGTTCTCAGATGAAGAAATATGAATGGAAAATAAATACAGGAAGAAATGTTCATCATCATTAGTTATGAGAGAAGTGCAAATTAAAACCACACTGAGATTCCAACTCACTCCAGAAAGAAGGGCCAGGATAGAAAAGACTACCAACAACAAGTGTTGGAGAGGCTGTGGGGAAAAAGGAACTCTTCTGCACTGTTGGTGGGAGTGTACAGTGGTGCAACCACTGTGGAGGTCAGTCTGGAGATTCCTCAAAAAGCTCGGTTTGGAAGTCCCATTTGACCCAACTATTTCACTTCTGGGCATGTCCCCAGAAGAACTGAAAACATCATACCACATTGATATATGTGCACCCATGTTTATAGCAGCACATTTGTAATAGCCATATCCTGGAAACAGTCTAAGTGCCCATCAACTGAGGAATGTATCAAAAAGTTGTGGCATTTTTATACAATGGAGTACTACTCAGCTATAAAGAATGATCACATTGAGATATTTATAAATAAATGGACACAACTTGAGACCATTCTCTTAAGTGAAATAAACCACACTCACAAGTGTAAATACTGCATAGTCTCCCTAATATGAGATTTGATAAGAGTACATAAGATTTTATGGTAAGCATGAGCCCTCATCTCATAGCTTTGAAGCCTTTCAATGTTTTCAATCATCAGTTCAAATGGTTTTATTCTGTTTTGTTTAACTATATCCTGTGTGATGATATGAACAGCTGTTTTGAAGAAAATGAAACATTATGACAGCTATTGCTGATTTAATATCATCCTTCTTAGAAGTCTTACCATGCTTCTATTGTTCTACTACCATTGGTTCTATCTATCACATTGTGTCTTATTGGGATGTGAATATGTGTGATAGTTTAAACAAAATTTTTCTATCAAAAATGAGATATTATAGTACCCATTGATCATTTTCTGTTATTCGGTTCAGAAAGCCCCGTAATTCTTTTACCCTTTGCATGGCTTTATACTATTTTGTTATGTTTGATATTATTGTATTTGAAACTATGCTCAACTATAGCGGAGAAAGAGATCTTGTGATAGCTACTGTTGGTGTCTGGTTGTCTTAATGTAAAGTACTGTGTTGCCTATGTTGACCTGTTCTGATCTGCTCTGTACTGCCCTCTTTTGTTTTATTCTCTTTAAAATAAAATTTTAAAAAACCCAAAGCATTGGAGATATTATAAGACATCAAAAGCAGGCAACAATCAAACCAGAGTGGGAATCTTAGTGAATCTTGTCATCTTCTGTGTAGTTGCCTATACTCTTAGACTTGATGCTATCAATCATAGCAGATTTGAATGGTTTCTTAACAATATTTAGATTTTGCTTTATTTGCTATCTCTTAAGCTCTAGTTGAAGAAATAACTCATTTATTTTTCTACCATCATCATGATTTGATTCGCTTTTTCTTTGAATGAGAAGATGGATGTTAAGCTATGTATATGTGATAAGTATGTGAAAACTGTGGAATTGTACTTTAGGTTGAGTGAATAGGAAAGAGACAACTGTGATCTTTTCCAATAATAAGACTTTCTGAGTCCTCCTTTACACTTTTTTAGACTACAGGCACCTCAATCTTTTGTGTTCAAGAGGAATCTAAACTACTAATGTCTTCCAGAAAGTTATACCATTTCAATGCTGTTGTAGATTAATTTCTCTTTGTATATGACTTTGCCATTCAGTGGGATATTATCATATGGTTAAATACACACAAGCACAAACTCCAAAATAATTTTTGAAGTTTATAAACATAAACTTCCATTTATTTTAGTTTATTATTATTTTTAAACATAAATTAACAAAACATGAAAGTTGTGTGTAATAATAGTATACCATGTGGGTTTAAATATTTCTATGTTACATAATATTGAAATCAGATTAAGCTTATTTATCTCATCAAAAAATGTAATTTCTTTATTATGAAAAAGTCTTTTCTTCCATCTTTTAGAATCATACTATATATTGTATACTTACTTTTTCTCATTCTTGATACATAATATCCAACACTAAAAGTTAAAGGAGGTTTATTTAGCTCATTTGTAGACATTTCAGTTCATAGGTGACTGGTTTCAGAGTGGCATGACAGGCATTCATTACAGAGGAGAAACAGTTCACTGCAGATAGAAGGCTGAAAATCAGGAAAGTAGAAAAGATGCAGTAGCAGCCCTCTGTGCCTTCTATTTCATCCAGGATGCCTGCCATTAGTTAGTAGCAATCATACCAGGGTGGGAAACTTTTAACTTTGGCATTGCACACTTAATCCCGGATCACACCACGTAACCCCAGCATCACACACACTTTAACAAGCCACATCTCTTAAACTCTACCTATGACTGCATGAGGCTTTGAAAGAACATCTAGATATAAGCCATAACATTTTCCTCCTGACCTCCCAAAGACTCATGAAGACTCCTTTATGCAAAAGGTATCCAATTCATTTCTAAGAGTTTCCAAAGTCTTAACAGTTTCAGCACTGTTGCAAATTCCTAGTTGAAACTCTCTCCTGAGAATTACTTTCAGCTATGAGCCTCTGTGTAAATGAAAAGAAAGTTAAACACTTAAAATATACAATTGCACATGATAAGAATTACCATTCCAAAAGTGACAAATAGTGTGATGAAAGGAACAGGCTCAAAGTCTAAAATTCAGTGATGCAAACATTAAGTTTCATAGTTCTATGTCCAGTATCTGAGGCAATCTGTGATGGCTAAAAGGTTTGGGTGGCTTTGCCCTATAACACTGTTGATGGTTGTAGCTCCATGTTTTTTCTCTTAGATTGGTTTTGTTTACTCTTTGCAGCTTTTTTCAGGCAATCCAACTTCTGGATTTTCTAACCTTGCAGAGTCTCCACTGTACCTTCAAATTCAATTTTATATTCACACACTGCCTCCTCAGGGGTACAGTGCCTGGCCTCCCACGTCTTCTTCTGAAATATGAGTGAAAGTCTCTATGACTCCACAACTCTTGCATTCTCATGCACCTAAAACCAGCATGTAGTTGATAACAGAGTATGCCACCAGCTGGAGCAGTAGCCAAGCTTTCTTCTCTTTGTACTGTAGAGGTTCAGTGCCTGGATTGTTGAACACTAGGAACCAAATGCTGAAGAAAAACTTCCTTAGGCTGCTGACATTCTGGAATAGGGTGCTCTGGGGCTTTTTTCAAAGTGAAGTGCTTCACCTTTGCAACTTTGAGGGTGCAAGGTGGGGTCTTGCTGGTTCTTGTGATGTCATAAGTTTGTATTTTCTTTTTCTTTTTTTTTTAATTTTATTTAGAGAGAAAGAAGCAGAACAGGAAAAAGGGTAGAAATAATACACAATTTTTAAAAAACCATTAAGAAACCACTACTTCATAAATTATATATTGTCTTCTTAGAAATAGTTGTTCATGTTACAAAATAAAGGCATACAAAGTGAACAAATAGTGAGGCTGTAAAGAGTTCTGTTCAATGATCCATTAAAAACTTGGTAACATGGTTATCAATCCCATACACTTAAACATACATGCTGTTATATCCTCTAGGGCATTTTTCCCTCCTTTTGCTTTTTAAGTACATTATCTATTTAGTTGTATCATGTTTTAGCTTGCTCAGTACCTTATTGATCTATTTTGTCATAGGTGGAGTTTAAGAGATGTGGCTTGTTAAAGTGTGTGTGATGCTGGGGTTAAGTGGTGTGATCTGGGATTAAGTGTGTTATTTTCTTTTTAATCACCTTATATAATCCTGTTGTTTTGTTTTTGAGTTTCTCGTCATCCATGCCACATGGATCAGCTTTGATGCAGCTGGGAGTTTTTGGAGGTATTTTGTTACCTTGTTTTCTCATGTTCTATTGTTTTATTTTATTTAATTTTTATTAGAGTTAGTATATAGAACAAAACAGGATGGAATAAAGCCAATTGAGACAGTAGAGTGAAATTGGCACAGAACATCACAGCAGGTCACCAGGACAACAATAATAGGCACCATTGTATATCTTGTTATCTTCAAAATAATTGTTCTTCTATTAGGTAGAGTAAAATCAAAAGAAATACCCAACATTATAGAACACATCAAAACAGAATATTGAATAGAGCAACACCATTAATCAGGACAAAGCAAAATGGTGATAAAAATATCTGCCTTTAGACATAGTAGAAGGAAACTCCCCCCCCCCACTTGCTGTACCATATATGGTCATCTCCCCAAGAGATACCCAGATCCCTGGATCCTGATTGTTAGTGGGGGTGGGGGGATTTGGTATGTTTGATTCTAAGCCCGCGCCCCAGTAGGTAGCAAGCTGGTTACTGGTTGGCTTAGCACCCTAAGTTCCAACATGGTGCAGATCTCAGCCACAGCCACCCCAGGGCAGGAAAACAAGAAGTTAACAGCGTTTCCTGAGATCCGCGCCATGTTGGAACTTAGGGTGCTGAGCTAACCAGTAACAAGCCTGCTGCCCTGATAAGTTTGTGTTTTCTGTTTTCTGCTTCTGAGAAATGGACTTTTTCTTGCTATTCTTTTAAGCAACCAATTTCTCCTCTGTTCCACCTTTTCAGTATGTAACTTTATGAGAAATTTATGGGTAAACACAAAGGCTTTTTTTTAAAATCAGTAACGGGGATCAAACTCAAGACGCTGTGTTTGCAAGGCAGGTGGTTTTGCCACTGATCTAAATCCCCAGCACCTAAGATTTTTAAATTACATTGTGCAACTCTTTTCTCTTGATCATCATAATGCTGGATAATAGCCCCCAACAGTTGTCATAGCACTACCTCAAAATTAGACTGTCTTGAAATTTTTTTCCTCAAGATTAATTAGTCCACCATCCTTAATCTCTATCTTCTGTAAAGTCAATGGACATAAAATAATGACAAATTTTCTGCTAAAATGTAAAAACATGTTTTGGAGTCTAACAGTCACTTCAGTCCTTGTTTCTAACTGAAACCTCCTGATACTTGTCTTTATTGGCTACATTTCTATTTGAATTATGATCTTCTGAGCTGTGACAAGAATTACCCATAAAGCACAGCTTAAGACATTCTAGGCTTGCTGCTTCAGCCAGCATATCCAAATCTTTCCCAAATCTTTACACAAACCAGTTCCAAAGATACAGTCACGGCAATGGTCCCACTCCCAGTACAAAAATATTAGTTACACTTTCTTGTTGCTGAGACAAAATATCCAGCATCAAAATTGAAAAGATGTTTAGCTCAGTTTGTAGAGGTCTCAGTACTTGGCTTGCTCCAAGGCAGGTTGGTGTGACATACAGGCATTGCAGAGGAGAAACAGTTGATGGCTGGTAGAGGTGGCCAAGCAGTGACATAAGATAGAAGCAACAGCAGCCCTTATCTTGAGCCTTATGTTTCATTCAGCCAACCCATGCTTGGGGTGGGTAGCACTCACATCTGGCATGGGACATCCTTAATCTCAGCATCACACTATTGAATCCCAGCATCACACTATCCAGAACCACTCACCTTTGTAAAGTTCCACCTGTAACCATATGAAGCTTTTCAGGGATATCTAGAAATAAGCTATAACATTACCTATCTTTACCCTTTTGTACAGTAACATTCTAGACTTGCTTCTAAGTAAACACAAGTAAGCACTGATCAACACTTTCCCATTCCTGCCCTGTCTGTGCTCCCTCTAACCTCTCTAACCTTTGATAATCACTATTCACCTCTCAAATTTCATAAGATTGACTGTTTTATATTCCTTCTAACAACTAGATCATGCAATATTTGCCTTTATGTGCCTGGCTTATTTCAGTTACCATAATGTTTTTCAGTGCTATCAGCAATGAAAGGATTTTCATTGCAGTTGTACATGTAGTACCTTTCTTTATCTATTACCCAGCTCTTAGACACTTAGGTTTTCACCATTTAGTTCTCATTATAAAATAGTGCTGCAATGAACATTAGTGTGTGCATGTCTCTTTGATATATGGATTCCATTACCTCATAGACCCATTAGTATTGTTGAGTAATCATGTGAAGTTTCTATCTTTAACTTTTTGATGAAACTGTAAAGGTGTTTTTCTTTTTTGTAGTAGTTGTGTTACTTTATATCCACATGAATTATATAAAATAAATTCCTTTTCTTGGTGTCTTTACCAGCATACATTATCTTTCATCATTTTGTAATGGGCACTCATTTGGGGATGATATTTTATTTCATTGTGGTTTTCATTTACATTTCCCTGGTAATTACTGATGCTGAACAATTTTTCATTTACTGGTTGCTGTGTGTATGGCTTTTTTGGACTACATCCTTGAAGTCTAATGCTCATTTTCAAATTAGGTTACTTTTTTGTTGTTATTGAGTTTTAGTGCCCTTTATATACTATGAACATCAGTCTCTTGTCAGATGTGTAATTTGTAAATATTTTTCCTATTGTATAGTTCATCTCATTACTCTATGAATTGCATTTCCTTGCTGAACAGAACCTTTTCAGTTGGATATAATCCTATTTGTCCATTTTTCCTTTTGTTTCTTGAGCCTTTGGGTTATTTTCCAAAAAAAAAAAAAACTTTGTCCATTCTAACATCTTGATATATTTCCTCTTTGGTGGCTTCCAGTGTTTTCACAGTTACAGATCTTCTATTTAAGTCTTTAGTTCATTTTGAGTTGATTACCAGAACTGATGAGTGATAGTATTCCTGGTTAATTCTTCTGCATATGAGTATCCAAATTTCCCAGCATCAGTCATGAAAGAACATTCTTTCTTCAATAGTTTTTTGCCTCTTTGTCAAAAAATCAGTTGCTTGTCGATGCCTGGGTTTGCTTCTAGGTTCTTTATTCTGTTTCTTTGGCCTACATATCTATTTTATTCCAATATCATGGTCTTTTCAATTCTAAGTCTTACAGAATGTTTTGAGCTCAGGTTGTGTAACACTTCATGCTTTGTAATTTATTCTTGATGTGGCTTTGGATTCTGGGGGTTTCTGAGGTCCTTTTAAATTATATAATTGCCTTTTGTAATTCTGTGAAGAATCTCATTGTTACTTTGATAGAGATTTAATTGAACTTTTAAATTTCTTTGTGTCCTACAGACATTTTAACATTGTTCATTTTTCCAGTCCATGAAGATTGTGTGTTCTATCATTCTTTTGTGTCTTCTTCAAATTATCAGTGCTTAATAATTGTCATGATAGAGACCTTCCACATCTTTGGTAAGATTTAGACTTGGTAAGATTTAGACATTACGATGCAGACTGACTGACTGAGATTACTTTCTTGATTTTTATCTCAGAGAATTCATTATTGACATATAGCAATGATATCTAGCAACTTTACTCAACTCATTTATTTGTTCTTGTAGGTTTTGGTGGTCTTTCTTAGGTTTTCTATATAGGGTATCATCTCCAAACAGTAACTTTTTTCAATTTTAATGTCTTTTCTATATTTTATTCTTTCATCTTCCTCTCTCATTTCTCCTTTTCTTCTTTCCTTCCTTTCTTTCTCTCTCTCCATCCTTTCTTCTTTCCTTCTGCCTGATTATTAAAAACTATGTTGAAGAAAAGTAGTAAAAGTAATCATGCTTATTATTTTATTCAAGATCTTACAAAACACCTTGTAGTTTTTCCCATTCAGTATAATGGCAGTAGTTGGTTTATTGTAAATGACCTTTATCATTTTGAGCTATATTCTTTCTATATGTATTTTGTGCTACGTTTGTATTGAGGGAATTTATTGTAGTATATAAGATATACCTTTTCTGCATCATTGTGATGATCAAATAGTTTTTGCCATTCTTTTGATGTGGCTCATTATGTTCACTCATTTGCATATATTGAACCATCCTTGCATCACTGAGATCATGGAGAATAGTGTATTGAATGTGCTACTGGAGTTAATTTTTTGTAATTTGTAAAGATATTTGGATTTGTGGTGATTAAAGACATTACACTGTTATTTTTTGCTTTGCCTTTTTTGGTTTTTGCTATTGGAGTAATAATGGTCATATATAATAGATTTCAGAGAATTCTTCCAGTTCCTCTACTTTGTAATAATTTTAAAAGACATTTAGTTCTTTAACTCTTTGATAAAATCCAGAAGTGAAGTTATATAGCCTTGGGCTTTCTTAAATAGAAGACTTTATTACTAATTCAAGCTAGTTATTTGTTATTAGTCTCTAGGATTTCTATCTTACTGTTCAATTTTGGAAAGATTTATAGGTCTAGAAGCTTAATTTATCCATTTGGTTTAGATTATCAAATTTTTGACATGTAATTTTTCCCCAATGATGGGTAATGCTATTTTGCATTTCTCTGATTTCAGTTTTAATATTTCCTTTGCCTTCTGATTTTATTTATTAGAGTCTTTTCTCTCTTTTTTGGTCTCCTTACATTGTATATTTGTTTTAGTCAGTTGAAGAACTGACCCTTTAATTGATATTTTCATTTACATATTTATGTTCTGATCTTGTTTGTTTCCTTCTGTTTTTTAATTTGTTTGTTTTGCTTTTCAAATTTCTTGAGATGCACAGATAGACTGTGTATTTGAAATCTCTGTTCATTTCATTAATTTTTCTCTTAGTCCTGCTTCTGCTATGCTCCATTATTTTGGTATTTGTATTGCCATTTTCATATTTCAAGAAATACTTAAATTTTTTTGATTTATGCACTGAGCTATTGGCTGCTCAGAAATAATTTTATGACAATATATAGAATTGATCTAAATATCTATCAATGAATGAATGAAGAAAATGTAGTACACATACACAAAACAGGTGTAGCCATAAAGAATTAAATCCCATCATATTCAGAAGGATGGATAGAACTAGATATCATAATGTTGAGTTAAATAGCTTGGACTCAGAAATTTTGATCCTACAGTATTCCTTGACCAAAATAACAATGGGATAGAACAAAACTCCATGAGGTATGTATTGCTAAAGTGGACTATGGCCTAAGACTGCTGCAATCAGCCACAGGTAATGCTAGCAAATTCCAATATACTATGACTTTGTGTCCTCCTTGGCACTTGAGCTATTCCAGATATTCCATTCATGGGAAGACCTGGATATGGGAGTGTTAGAGTCTAATAGGGTTAGGTTTAACCATCTCAACACACTAAGTTCTAGTGAAAACACTTACTACCATGTCTCACCTCCAGTGATAAGGTCTTGCCCTACACCATGTTGTCCCAAGTTGGGGTTGTGTGGTGAAGGCAGTCCCTTGGCCACCTAAGCTCGGTTGCACCTCATTCTCAACTGATGGTTCTCATCAAATTTCCCCTTAAAATGGCATTTTTCTAGGTTTGCAATACATCTTTCATGAAGAGGACAATAGTGCCTCGGTTATTTCCTGTAGCGAACCTCGATGCTTTGCTTAACAATATCATTTTTTTCGATTATTTTAGAAAGAAACATAGTTCTTAAATTCTCCAGAACAATACATTTTAGATAGAAACTTGTTTATGTAAATATAACAGATTTCTCATATGATTGAAATTTCATTTCTCATATGATTTAGTGTAAGTGCAATTTTAGTTGTTAAAATGTGAAATATGTATGATTACTTAAGGTTTATGATTTTAGAATTATTTTTGTAATGCTTGTGTCTAGCCTGGATTTCTCATTCGTGCCCACATTTAGAGTGCCCAGTAGAATAGCTTTATTTTCTATTTTTAGTTTTCTACTGGGAACTCTCTGGTACTCCTAGGGGCATTTTAAACCTCCATTCCTTCCACTTCTGGAAAAACCACACAGCTATCCAACTGGTTGACTCCTGTGTTCACTGTAAATTTATATAAACAACATTTTGATGAGAGTGGAATGAAACATCCAAAATGAGTCAGTATACAAGGAAGTGCCAGTTTTGTTACTGTCAATCCTGACTTGCTACAATTTTTTTTGTTTTATGTAGCCTATTACTTTTAAAGGACACCCACAATTTCTTTTAATATACAGATAAGCCAAAATAATATTCATGTGAAAATTCTTTGTATATCAGGTAAAAATTTTTAGATTGTAACATTTTAGATTGGATTTATATAATAGCAAGATGAAAAATGAAAACTAGTGCATTATCTTCACATTTAACTTTTTAAAAATTACAGATATGCAATAATATGTTGAGATTTTGTACCTTTTAATGACTATATTGAGATCTAGAACTTTAAACAATTTAGAATAGTATATTTAAATTTTTAAGTTATAACAATTCATGTATAAAAATATTTCTGGTGATAATGATAAAATTATCTATTATATTTAATAATAATTCTCATTTACAATTTTATGGTGTCATTTACATATTGGTCCTATCCTTTTATCTACATCTCTCTCTGTCTCTCTCTGTCTCTCTCTCTCTGTCTCTGTCTCTCTCTCTCTCTCACACACACACACACACACACACACACACTGTTCAACTTAAACAGGATTCATAATAATAGTTCATTTAAAGTCTAATATGAAAACAAAGAAAATTTTATTGTATGTATTTGAGATTTTCCACATGATGCTTTGATAGACATATTCATAGTGAATTCCAAAATATAGAAAAGCAAAATAGAATTATATATCCTATATAGAATTATATATCCTGTAGAATTATATATCCTATAATATATTTTGGTGTTAGTGGTGAAAGTACCTGTAATCTATTACCTTGACAAATTATCAGTATACATTATTATTAAGGATTAAAATTAGTTCTCATATTATATGTCTAATTAAAGATAATGGAAAAGTTAGATGCAGAAAGAACAATGACTAAGGGCTAATATACTTAAGAACAAAACTCAATTTCTGTAACAAGATTTTACATGAAGCCTCTATTTTGTATTTAAATTCCATATGAGAAAAATATCCTGTACTTTGAAAAGTATCAGAATAGAGATTTTTAGTAAACAGCTTTTTTATTTTAGAAATCAAAACAGAAAATAAGGATAGCAGAATTTTTTTTTAAAATTAGGAAACACTAGCTGATATATTGAATATTGTTATCTTAGAAGCACTTGCTCTAAAAGTAGACAATTTTTAATGAATTGCAGAATCGAATAAAGCAGCATTCAAACCTCTGAGCTTTCCATTTATCTCAGCTCAAAGTTTCTTTAGCATGTCCTCTCTTGATGTTTGAATTTTCTATTCTAATCTGCATATATTGTTGCTATTGTGTATTAGTTTTTCTAATATTGCTGTTTTCTTTCATCTACCTCAATTTCCCTTTCTACTGCTTCTGTCATAGTTCTTTTCTCTTTTTTTTCCTGGCTTCTCTGTTTTAAATTTTTTATTAAAATGCTCTACTGGAAATATAGGTTACATTTAAATACATACAACATGAAAGAACTAGCTGTTCTCCAGTCACTTGGAATCCACTCTCATTCTCTTTACCACTATGTTGCTTATTTCCAATATGCTTTCAGTTATTATGTGATCTTAATTCTATTACATGATCTTAATTCTATTACAAAGTCAATAAATTTTTCTGAATTTCTACAATCAAAAACCACACCATACTAGAATATTTATTTTTGTATTTGGTACTATATTTCACTGCTATTCTTGAATGTCTTCCTTTTCCATAAGTTCATAAACCTCTACTTTTTGTTTTCCACTTTGCTTTTCATAACATTCTGATTATTATTTTTATGATTTTTCTTTTGCCTCATGTTCAATTCAGTGACCTAGGTTCCAGTAATAAATGATTTTCTTAAATAGGAATTTTCTGAAAATTAAAAATGATAGAGAATATAGAGGAATCATCTTGAGAGATGGTCAGAAGGATAAGAAAAGAAGGCATCAAATGAACAGGCAAGTTATCACCCAAAACTATATTCATCAAAATTTCTATCAGTGATGTTGATCTTAGCAATGGTATTGCTGTGGACACAGGTTGTATTTTCTGGAATATTAATATTATTGCTTTGGTTGCCTTTTCTCTATTATCTCTGTACTTTCTCTACATGCTCACATTACAAATCCCATGTATGTGTTTGGGTTAATCTAGATGAAGTGCCCCTTTGGTTAAGGGGTAAAACCAGTTCCTTACCCCCTTCAATTTCTTAAGTGTGTGTTAGCCATTATGAACCAAAAAGATTCATGTGCTAGAAAGGATTTCATGTGTGATCACCTAATAAATGACGTCTGCTTGCATCATACTCACTTTAGAACAACTCTCTAGTATTTCTCTTCTCTCATCTTTTTCCTTTGTGTGTTCACACTGACAGAGAGGTGGCATATCTGTGCCTCCAACTACACTAATAATGCACGTTACTTCTGTTAGTGCATAGGTTTACACAATTAGCTACATTTCACCTATCTGAAGAAATTGTTCCTCTACAAATTTCTAATGTACTCTCAGTTTCATTGTTGATTATCACCTGCTCAATCACCTGCTTAATCACCACTTCTTCACTGACTACCCTTTAATACCTAAAATGTATTGAAATCTTAGAATTTCTTCATTCTCCTAATTTTTAAAAGTGTCACAACATATATGGAGTTGACATCATACTTATATTTGTATCATCAGAAGAAAGTATCAAAAATACAGATTCTCATCTCATTTTTGAACTACTGTTTCTCAAGTACTGTTTAATCATCTGTGTTTCTCAAAATAAGCTTCCCTATAAGGCAGAGATACTGAATATGCTTTTGAAAGTGCTGGACAATAGGAACAGCTTTCCAACTACTATGCTTGGCTTAAATATTCCCTATCTCCAGGTACTTGTACAGAGTCTAGTGTTTAATTGAAAGAATAATTTATCATATAATAACATATTTTACAATATCTTAGTGTAAGCCTGCTACTTGAGAAATAGAATACAAATTCTTTCACAAATAATTTGATTCCGTTTATATTCTTGGCCATTTGAACAAATTTGTTCTAGAGCCTGTTTATGTCTAGGACAGAATTTTTAACAACATTGAATAAGTCCCAATAAATTACTCAAAAATTTAGGAAGCCTCTCATTTCATATGATTTCTTAGTTTTAGAACATATGCTGAAATGAATTAACTGAACTCTATGCCCTTTTAATTACTTAAAATTATTTTCTTCTGTTATGTTACAGTAACACATATTTAACAAGTGAATTATATAAATGTAAGTGATTTTTTCTCAACTCATATCATCCCATTTTCTTGTAAAGCACTATGAATCTCATTTTCATATTCATTGCTTTCCCTTTCAGGTGTCCAGTGAGGAAATGGCAATGAAAAATGTAACACCACTGAAAGGATTGGTTCTCACAGGACTCCCATATCAACCAGAGTGGAAAATCCCCGTTTCTGGTGTTCTTGGCAATATACCTCATCACTGTGGTGGGGAACCTGGGTCTAATTATACTCATTAAGAAGGACCCTCACCTTCACACACCCATGTATTTTTTCCTTGGGAACTTAGCCTTTGTAGATGCTTGTTTATCATCCACTGTGACCCCAAATATGCTGGCTAATTTATTAGACAAATATAAGATGATATCTTTCTCTGAATGCATGATACAATTTTTCTCTGTTGCAGTCAGTGTAACCACAGAATGTTTTGTCTTGGCAGCAATGGCTTATGATCGCTATGTGGCTATATGCAAACCTTTACTTTATCCAGTGATTATGACCCATAGACTATGCATCCAGCTATTAATTTTATCATTGGTGGGTGGTTTTCTTCATGCCTTCATTCATGAAATTTTTTTATTCAGATTAAGCTTCTGTAACTCCAACATCATACATCACTTTTATTGTGATGTCATACCATTGACAAAGATTTCCTGTACTGATCCTGCTATTAATTATATAATGCTTTTTATTTTCTCTGGTTCAATACAAGTATTCAGCATTATGACTATTATTCTTTCTTATACATTTGTTCTCTTTACTATTTTACAAAAAATGTCTGAAAATGGTGTAAGCAAAGCCTTTTCCACCTGTGGAGCACATCTCTTTTCTGTGTCATTATACTATGGCCCTCTTCTCTTCATGTATGTTCACCCTACATCTTCACAAATAGAGGACAGGGATATGATCTTTTCTCTGTTTTACACTATCATAATCCCTGTGTTAAATCCTTTTATCTACAGTTTGAGAAATAAGCAAGTCACAAAATCACTGACAAAAGTTTTGAAAACAAATGTTTAGATCTCATAATAATTTCTTTTTTCTTTAATTAAATATAACATTGTGGAAGAATATGTGAATATATTCCACTATAATTCAGATATTTTTGCAGTTATAGTTCTAAAATGTTAATGCACTAAGTTTTTATATCCTAACTTCTTAAAAATGTGTATCTTTCTTTCATAAACATAAGTTTAATGTGTATTCATGTAATACAAAAATTAATGTTGAAAATAAATAAAAATAATATACATGCTGTGTTCTTACATTATAAATACACTGAACAATAAACTGAAGTACTTTCCAAAAGAACTTGATGTGGTAAGTTTGAAAACACTATACTGCTGTGTAGCTTGGGACTCATACCACAACTTACTGGACTGTGGAGGCAGATTTATGTTTGAATGAAAAGACAATACAGGAATATTGAAAATCATGCAAAAGATGTTTCATTCCACTTGTTTTGAAAAGCATTAAGCTTTGCTTTTTGGAACCTTTTAACTCAAAATATCAAACAGAAATATAAAAATGGAATATAATCATAAAAATGAAAAGGGAGTTAAAATAGAATGAAGGCTAAGCAATAAGTTCTTCTGAGATCAGAGTGCATGAGTAAAAATAACAGGAATGTCACTTGTTTCTGTTGCTTAATCATTTTGGGGCCCTGTACAGGTGTATTAGTTCTTTTCTGGGTGAAGTAAAAAGTCTCACTAACTCAGAAATATAATAGATTAAATTAACTAATTAAGCATGGACCTAGAAAAAAAGTGGCAGGATGGAAATGTTTTTAATCTTTTTTTACAAATGTTAAAATAATAATTCCTATTTAAAAGTTATTGAAGTATTTTGTACACATGAGGGAATTTAGTTTCATATTATCAAAGTTGAAGCAATGATAAGATTATATAATACTTAGTGTGCAGTGATTGCCTGAATAAGATAAATCCCTGAACATTAGATTTATTTTTCTTCATATTGTTAAATATTATAATGTGGGATCAATCTGTAGATATGTATTTACTATTTACCTCTCAATGGCATCCACTGGATTTTTCTAATGATAACACTAAGAGGACTCATCTTTACCTTTGCAAAATTCTAATTACTTTTGTATTCTATCCTGCTAACACTTTGCTATCCCAAACTTTGCTAACAAATGATACATCATACACAGGGCACAGATTAGATCATATCCCACTTTAATATCTTTCAGTCAATTGTCATTGCTATTGGTTTAGATGCTTTTATGGTATATGTATTTAGGCCAACATAATTTTATTTGGTCATCAGTAAATTGTATGATTTACATGTGCACATGTATACACAAATATACAAAAATACACAAGTATATATAAACTTCACACTGCTTTTTGCTTATGATTCCATTATTCATGAATGTTAAAAATAAAATCATGATTTAACTTGTAGTTATTTCTTCCATAGTTCTTATAATGATGTGCATGTTACAGGCAAATTGAGTTGCTATTTGCTTTCTAGACATACTTCACTATGTTAGGTAAATTTTTGCTCCTACAAGTTTGTCAACTTGGTATTCCATGTGGTTGTTGTCATTCATTCTCCCCAGAGAACTTATGTTTTTACACATCTGTAGTTGACTGATTTTTACACTTGTATAATATCCCCATTATACTAACAGTTTTCTGTAAATTACCTAGAATTTTGTTTGTTCATTCCTTGTTATAACACAGAAACAAAATTCACTACAATCAACTGGGATTTATTTCTTCTACTGCAACAAAAGTATATTACTATAATTTACTTTTCTTTGAATAAGAAGATACAGTGTTTGGGAATGGTCTGTAACCTGTCAAATCTTACTACAGTTTTAGTGAATATGAAAAAAAGTTTGATGAATTCTCAGAGTTTCTGATTTCTGCAACTTTCTCATACACATTATTTCTACACATTCCTCTTATATATTTTTTTCCTTCTATTAAAACTCATTATTTCATGAGTACCATGACTCTGCTCCATTTTATTTACTCTGTTATGCTCCCTTATTTTGGCAAAATATTCAATATTTTGTTTTACCCAAGGAGGAATTATGAAAACACAATGGACTGTTTAATTATATTTAGGCTAGATGTATAATAAATTATACAAAACTTATATTTTGTGCTAATATTAGATTAGAATCATCTCATGGAAATTCTGATGATATAGAAGAAAAATTTGTATGCTGTGTTCCATTTTTGACTTGAATGCTTTTAAAGCTTCATAATTCTTCTCTTTATATATGTATATACCATATACTTTTATTCTATTTTCTTTTAATTTTAAACAGGGTAAAACTAAACATAAAAAAACAGAGCAAAGTATACCAAAAGGAAACAATGTAAGTGACACAGATTTCAAAGCAAGATAATAGGATATGTACCATGGTTACCATAATGTCTTTTCTTTTCTTTTCTTTTCTTTTGTTTTCTTTTCTTTTCTTTTCTTTTCTTTTCTTTTCTTTTCTTGCAAATAGTTGTCCATATCTTCACATACAATGAATTCATACAAAACAAAATAGTACTAAACTGATCAGAACAGAGTGATGAAGACATGATAGACCTTCCATACCAGACAATAGGAAAATCAACAATGGCTGCTATAATGTCTCTTTTTCTCATTCAAATTAGCTGCCCATACCTTCATGTATGTTGAAATTAAACAACAAAAAACAGGCTAAAACCACTCCGAACAAAGAATAATAGCATTACAGGATTTCACAGCATGATGATATGTTATTAGAAATGGATACCATAATGTCTCTTTTTCTTCAAAGTAGCAGTTCATTTCTTCATGCATAATATAATTGATTCTCACAAACTGTTTAAGGGAAGTTCTATACATGTATAATCCTCTACATGTATACCTATCCTTTCTGTATTAGATGGAAAAACAAACCAAAACAAAACAAATTACTAGAAAAACACACAAAAAAAGACAAATAACAATAGCAAAGAGCCCAAAACAGTGATGATATAGACCTTCAAAACAAGGAGGTAGGAGCATAACTAGGGTTGTTATTTTATATAGTGATCTTCAAGAGTTCCTCAGATCACTAGACACTAACATGCCACATTGTCCCAATCCTATGAATGTTAGCTGTTTCATTCCAAGAGCTTATGAAATTTGTAGCACAATCTTATTAGCTATCCTAACTGTGATTATCCTAAGTGTGATTATACAATTTTAGATATTTTTTCACACTTTTCATTCCTTATTGCATGAATTTGAGTTTTTTCTTTCCTTTTCTTATAAAGGCTAGCTAGGGGTTTATAAATTTGATTTATTCTTTCAAAAATCCAACTCTTTCATTCATTGATTCTTTGTATTGTTTTCTTAGTCACTATTGCATTGATTTCTGCTCTAATCTTTATAATTTCCTCCCTTCTTTTGGCTTTGCACTTGACTTGTTCTTTTTTTTCTAGATATTTGAGGTGTAGTATCAGGTTGTTTATTTTTGTTTGTTCTGTCTTCTTGAGGTGGTAATTCACTGCAATAAATTTTCCTTGGAGGACTGCTTTCATTGCATCCCTCAGGTTCAGCTAAATTGTATTTGTATTTTCATTTGCTTATAGGTATTGTTTGATTTTTTCTTCAATTTCCTCTGTGACCCACTTATTGCACAGGAGTATATTATTCAATTTCCATGTGTTTGTGTGGTTTTTGCAGATTCTTTTGTCTTTGTTTTCTAGTTTCATGGTGCTATGATCTGATAACATGCATGAGATAATTTCAAGTCTTCTATTATTAAAAGATCTTTACTTTCCTGTTCACTAGCTGTAGTTTTATCTTTGAGGTTTGAAAGTCTATCTTCACAATCATTGGGGTGGTTTTGCCAGCTTTTGATGGAATTTTTTATTTCCTGGATATCTCTCTGAATCTGTTTCATGCATTCTAGTTCTTTCTTATATTGTTCATTCAAGGTTTCAATTATTTTGTCATGTTCTTCTATTTTTTTAACTATGTCTTCTTTAGACGTGTTCAGCATTTCTTTCATTGCATTTATCATTTCTTCTTTTAGTTGGGAGACTATTTCTGATCTGAGTTCTTTTATGGCCTCCCAGAGTTGTTTCTTTACGTCAGTTGCTATCATTTCAGGTAGTTCAGGTATATGGGTCACATTTCTTTCTATGTCCACATCTCCTAGGCTTGCTTGGGATGGGCTGGCAGTTGGAGACTGCATTTTGTTCTTTTGCTTTGTCATTTTCCTATATTTCCAGGCTTTGAAGGATGTTCCAAGACTTCCCCATGCACTGGAAATCACCTCATGCACTTTCAGCTCACTTGGAAGGATCCAGGCAGCTGTCTGCAGTCTGGGGTTCACTAGACATGGCCCAGTTAAGCCTGCAAACACCTCTGGTGATTTCAGATTTGGGGCAGTCTTACTGGCTCAGAGTGATGTTCCAAAGCTTCCCTGTGAGCTGGAAATCACCTCAGGGTGGAGTCTGAATGCAGGCAGCTGTCTGTACCTGGGGGTCACTCCATATACTTTTATTATCATATTAAAATTCTTATTCTGTATTGTTGACAAAATTACTCAGATTATGAGAAAATATATTTAAGGTTAGGTAAAAAATAAAAGCCCATATCAAAGAAACATAAACTTCATCAAATCTAGATTTTGCAGAATTTTACTGTGTGAATTAGGCATGTATCAAAATCTCTCTGATATGGATCTTTATTTTCACAGTTCTAATTTAAGATACTGGGTTTCAAATTTAGTGGAATTAAAATCACCTAACAAGCTTGTGCAAGCACAGAAAGATTGAATTCAATCCCATAATGTATGAACCAGCAAAATTAATTTTGTTGACTTTAGATTACTTAGAGGATCAGTCTACAGTTAGTGTGGAAAATCTTTACAGTATCAGGAGATGTTGAAGACCAGTCCAAATTTTTTTTCAGTATGATTTTTATCCTGTGATTAAACAATATGCAAATATTCTTATATTTCCCTATTTGGTAAGTTTGATTAGAAATTCAGCAGGACAAATGTTTTAAAGATAAAGTACTGTAGACTACATAACTTTTATTTGGAATGAATATTGACAGCAATGATAGCAAATCAAGGTCCCAGCTACATATAAAGCATATTGTTATTTTGTAACTTGTACAACTATTTCCAGGATGACAGTATGTAACTTATCAAGTAGTGATTTCTTAGTGTTTTTTTTTTTTTTTGCTCTTTTCTTTTTTCCCTTTGGAATTCTCTGTTACTGCTACCCTTTTTCTGTTTTGTTTGGTTATTTTTCTTTTTTAATAAAATTTTTAAAAAACAAAAAAAAGCATATTGTTTTATTTATTAATCTACTCTGACAGTCTGTTTCTTTTGATTGGCGAATTGAGGCCATTTACATTGATGATTATATTGATATATACTGGTTTATATTTTTTATGCTATCGTCCTGTTGTTGGTTCTTTACTTTTTGTTTGTTTAAGTACTTGCCTTATTTAGTGGCTTCTTTCTGTTACTCTTGGAATTCTTGTCATTTTATCTTTTTCTAGAATATCTTTCAATACTCTTTGTAGTGTTGGTAAGGTGGCCATGAAGTTCTGAAGATACTCTTTATCACAGTAAAGTCTTATTTCTGCATTGATTTTGAAAGATTATTTTGGAGGGTAGATCAATCTGGGTTGGAAATTGTTCTGGTTTAGGACTTTAACTACTT
This sequence comes from Dolichotis patagonum, assembly GCA_004027295.1. Lineage (NCBI taxonomy): Eukaryota > Metazoa > Chordata > Mammalia > Rodentia > Caviidae > Dolichotis > Dolichotis patagonum. The sequence goes on from PVJX010006886.1 coordinate 21,170, forward strand.
TACTCCAAGCTCATTTTGACTTGATTATGTGTGTGCCTGATTCTAATGATTCATAGATGATCTGTATCCTTTCTCTGATAAATTTTAGTATTTCTTTCTTGTGCTGAATTTCTGGGATCTTTAGTATTATGTGTCTGGGTGAAAAATTATTGTGGTTATGGCTAATGGAGTTCTGTATGCCTTATTTATCTGCATGTCAGATTCTTTTCCCATGCATGAAAATTTTCTGCTATCATTTTTAAAAAAAATTTTTAAATTTTATTTTAAAAGGGAGTAAAATTAAACACAACAAAAGAGAACAGAATGGGACATAAGAAAGCATAAATTTCAAAACTAGACAGCCAGAGATCTTCACTATCTGTCATATTGTCTCTTGTTTTCTTCCAAACTGTTGTCCTTATCTTTGCATATGGGGAGCTCATACTAAATAACATAGCCAGTCTTTTCGCAAGATGCATAGTTCACTGGCTCCCACTTGCTAGGCAGGGAGGAGGGGGAGGGGGGACAAGGGGTGGGGGACAAGACGACATGAGATGTCTGATTCTCAGCCCACACATAGGCAGGATCACAGTCGCTCCCCAGAGATGGGAAGAGTTCCCTGTCTTCCTGGCACCCCAAGTCAACCGCACGTTCCAGGTCCCGATGCGCCAGGGTTTTTTGGGCCACCGAAATTCTGCCACACTCTCAGCCACCCCCAGAGAGGGGTGGAGCTCCTTATTCTCCTGGCACCCCGAGTCAACCACACGGTGCAGGTCCCAATGCGCCAAGGTCTCTCTCCTTCAAGCTGCCAAAAGTGTGCTACACTCTCAGCCACCCACAGAGAGCGGGGGAGTTCCTTGTTCTCCCAGCACCCCGAGTCAACCGCACAGTGCAGATCCCGACATGCCAGGGTCTCTCTACTTTGGGCTGCTGAAAGTTGGCCACAGTCTCAGCTGCCCCCCAGAGAAGGGAGGAGTTCCTTGTTCTCCTGGCATCCCAAGTCAACCACATGGTGCAGGTCCCGAGGCGCCAGGGTTTCTCCCCTGCAGGTCCCCTAAAGTCTGCCATACTCACCAACTATATCTTTCTGATGAATTGACCATTCCAATTCCAAAGTTCTGAAATGGCCAACAGACCATGGAAAAAATTATCTTTAGGCTCCTGTTTGAAACCAGCAGCTACAATGATCTGCTGGCCTTGCTTCAGGCAAACTCTGCTATCATTTCTGTAAATAATCTTTTTATGTCATTGGTGTTGACTTATACTTTTTTGTTGACACCTGTGAGAATTTTATTGTATTTCTTTGCATCATCTTGCTGCTGTTGAATTGTTGATTGTTGTTTCCTGGTTCCTGTTATTTTTATGAGTCATTTCCTTTCATAATTATTAGCTTCCATCATGTCTTCAAAGTCTGACATTCTATCTTCAGCTTCATTCAAGAGCTTTTGCCTGTTTTTGATGGGATTTTTAATTTCCTGAATATCTCTTTGAATCTGTTTTATGCATTTTAATTCTTTCCTATATTGTTCATTCAAGGTTTCTATCATTTTCTTATGTTCCTATACTTTTGTCTACATCTTCTTTAGATATACTCAACACGTCTTTCATATTGCTTTTCATTTCATTTTTTATGAGAGAGTATTTCTGATCTGATTTCCTATACTGCCTCAATCAGGTTTTTTTTTTTACTTTAGTTACTATCATTTCCAGAATTTCAGTTGTACTATTTCCAGTGTCTTCTATGTCAGTGTCTCCTAGGCTTGTTTTTGGTGACCTGGAGGTCTGAGACAGCATTTTTATTTTTTGCTTTGTCATTTTCCTAGTTTCCTCCAGACAAGCTGATTAAGTCAAAGTCACTTACTTTGCTGATTGACTGTCCTGTCATGTAAAGGAGTGGGTCAGGCACCTAGTTTTCTCTGAACAGAAGTTCTTTGGGTGATGGATAAATGACAGGCTGGGTTTCTGCCCTCCTCTGGTTCAACTGAGTTCCCTGTGGCAGAGGCTCTCTGAATGGAGCTCTTCCAGACTTGTGCTTCTCCCGGAGCTACTCCATGGATGGTGCCTGGGTGCTGCACTGCACTGTATTGGGCTCAGCTTCTCTAAATTGCATGAGGTTGAATGATAGATGGCATCAAGGATTCACACTGGGTTGTTCAGAGGTCTGCCTCTCCAGAACCCCTGTGGCTGGCCAAGGCACACTCCCCAAAGTATGGAACCAGGGCCATGTGCCTGTCTGGAAAGAGCTTGAAACCACCACAACACATGCAGCTAGTAATGATGCTCCTCCAATGGATGGCTCTGGGGCTTTAGGCTTTAGGCTTCTTTATATATTCTAGGTAGAAGTCCTTGAGGGATGAACTGCTAAATTTTTTCCCAGTCTTTGAATTATCTTCTCCCTCTTATGGTGGTTTCTTTTGATTTGCAAAAGCTTTTTAGTAAAATGGGACCCCAGTTGTTGATACTTTGAAGTGTTTCTGATTATTGTGGTTTATAATTGACCTTTATTTATATATCTATGACTTAAATATTTCTATCTACTTTCTCTTTCAGTAGATTTATTTTTTCCATTTTGATATTTAGATCTTTAATCCATTTTGACTTTAGTTTAGTGTACGGTGATAAACATGGTTTTAGTTTTTGTCTTGTAAAGAGCCAGTTTTTCCAGCATCTTTTATTAAAGAGGTTATCTTTCTTCCAGGCAATATGTTTGGCTCCTTTGTCAAAGATAAGGTGGTTGAGTTTTTGGAATTGTGTCTGTATCCTCTATTCTCTTCCACTGGTCCTTAAGTCTGATTTTTTTTTTTTTGCAATATCATGCTGATTTTATCACAGTAATTTTGTAGTATAATTTTTAGTCAGGGATTCTACTGCCCCTTGACTTATCTTTGTTACCAAGAATTACTATTGCTATTCTATATCTATTTTGGTTCCAAATGAAGTTTAGTAATGTTTTCTCTAGTTTTGTGAGGTATGCTAATAGTAATTTGGTGGGGATTGCAGTAAATCTGTATAACAGTTTTGGAAATATGGCCATTTTCATTAAAATTGTTTTTCCTATCTATGTGCCAGGGGATATCTTTCAATTTGTCCTCTTTGATCTTTTTTACAGTACTCTAATTTTCAATATATAGATACTTCATTTGTAGATTGAGTTCTGAGTATTTCAGGGTTTTTTGGATGCTATGATTAATCAATGAAATAGAAAATGTAATTAAAAACTTATCAACAAAGACAATCTCAGTTCCTGATGGATTCACAGTTGAATTCTACAAGAAATTTAGAGAAGATTTAATGCCAATATTCCTCCAAATCTTTAATGAAATTGGAAGTGAAACACTACTTTCTGGAAGCAAGTATTAGCTTCATACCAAAACCAGAGGAAGATTCAACCAAAAAAGAGAAATATGCAGACTCTAATGAACATAGTTGCAAAATTCCTCAACAAGATTCCTCCACTAACAAATGGAATGTAGCAAATCATCAAGAAGATTGTACAGCATGATTAAGTGGGGTTCATCCTAGTAATGCAGGGATGGTTCAACATTAGCAAATAAGTGATACTTTAGCATGTACAAGATCCTCAGCTTGATCTTCAGCACCATGCAGAGACCGATGATAAAAGTATCTGAGCAAATATTTTAAAGAAGCATACATTCACATATCACATGAGTATACAAAAATATTAGGCTAATTTACACATCAATAAAATGGAAATAAAACCACAAGATATGTCATAACTCACTTATTTATTTCAACAGGCAAACACTTGCCTGGCAAGTGCAAGGTCATGAGTTTGATCTCCAGTACAAAAAAATGACCAAAACTGAAAATACTACCCACTCTAGAAGTACCAGTAAGGAATTTTCCAGTCAAAGTCAGAATATGAGTGAGAAAAAGTTGTTTCAACAATTAAGAGGGTAGTCAATGTAAGCCAAGTTGTAATAATGGTAACAGGTATCTCTGCACATTAAGTTACTTATTCCACATTTTTGCAGAATTTTTATAATGACTTCTCTTTTATGTGTTATTTTTTCCTATATACAATTGTTTTACATTAACAAAACTGCAAATAAACAGGGTAATTGATTAATGATAAAATATGGTGTTGTTATTTGTACTTTCATGGCTGTCTCTATATCTTGAATCAGTTCAGAGCATTTCTCTTTTATAATCACTTCAACTTTGAAGAAGGGCCAGAAGGGTGTCAGATCTTGTGAGACAATGGATTAGGACACATTGTAAATCTCCTTTACCATTGGATTGCACTTGATAACCATATTTCTATATATTTTGATCACATCTCATAGAGGCATTCATGAAAGAGGGTTACCAGAAATACTTCAGAAAGAAGTAAAATGGATGGTATTTCTACCAGCAAGAGTAATATTTTGAAGGGAGTTAATGATGTTTGTCTGTTTCGTGATTCATCATATAATTTGATAACACATTGTATGCTTTTTGTTTTTCTCCCATCTTTCAAGGTTTAAGATAAATAGAGAATAAATTTTTGTTTCATGAAAATGTTTTACTATGGAGGTAATTACATATCCATATTCAGATATCAAATATAAGTGCCATAATGTGTATATTGAATTTTGTTTTTCTAAGTGAATGTTTATTCACAAGTCTTTTGGTGTGCATTGAAAATGAAATTTGAGCATATTGCTATAATATTCAAAATTCCTTATACTTTTTTCATTAACCTGAGGAAAAGGAAAAAATGATGGCCTAGATTCCCACATTTTTTGTGATCTCTTAAATGCTAATTCCCTAGGTCATCACCTGGCATCTTTCACCCATTGCATTTGCAGGCTAGTCATGTTTACAGTTTTTGGTTTCTCTAAGTATTAAGGTTTCTTGTAATCTAGATTCTTCAATGATGAGGAGCTTACAGATGGTGTGTCTACAGGTATTATCTATTTACAAAGTAAGACTCCAGAACTTTAGTGCAGAGCAGCTGAAACAAACCTGCATTTTAACAGGATCTCTAGGTCATTACTGGAAATTTGTGTTTCAGAAGCAGATATGTGTGACCTATATTTATTTTTTGACTGAAAAACTTTTCTTTAGCTACTTCTACCATTGGACTAGTAGGATTTCTCATAAATTTTTATCTTAAAGTGGTGGAGCTAAGTATCAGTTTGAGATAGAGTTTTCATGAGGAACACAGGTATAATTTGGGTCAGTTTTTGCAAAGCTTAATAATTATCTTTTGATTAGGTGCATTTTAGATACAAGCTTGTTTATTTAATTAATCCACAATTATCTCCTGTGATGGATAATGTTGAATGAAAATACAATTTTGGTTGTTAAAATGGAAACATCTATGCTGAATTGATGTTTATGATTCCAGAAATCTTTAATGCCTGGGGAAAAACTAGACTTCTTGTTCAAGTCCACATTCACAGTACCCAGTAGAATAGCTTCACTTTGTGCTTCTGGGAATGTTCTGGTTCTCTTAGGAGAGTTTCAGTTCTGCACTCCTTCTGCTTCTGGAAAAAGCACACAGGCATACAACTGGTTGACACTTGTATTCAAAGGAAATTTATATAAACAATATTTTCCTAAGAGTGGTATTTAAAACTCCAAAATTAATCAATGTGTATGTAATTTTTGTTACCACCAATATCATACTATTGTATTATTTTCTGCTTTATAAAGATGGATACTTTTCACAGTTATCCATAATCTCTATTAATGAATGGGTAAGTAAAAATGATTTTTATTTCAAAAGCTTTTTACAAAAGTTAGAGTTTTTTTAACAATTAAGTTTAAGGGTACAGGACAGCAAGAGCCAGATAAAAATGGAAGCTAGTGCATTGTGCTCATATTTTATTTTTGTTGTAAATTATGGATAATAAATAATGGTGTGAGACTAATTTGTTACTTGTAATGACTTTATATGATGATACTGAATTTTAAGCAATTTAAACCTATGTTTAAATATTCCTGTCATAGTGATTCTTACATGAGCAATATTTATAATACTGGTCAATATTTATGATATTGGTAAAAATCCTACTCCGTTTTATCAAAATAGTTCTGATTTAATATTTTAAGGTGTAATTTAAATACAATAATTGCTTTTTAGTATTTTAAGGCATAATTTAAATATGATATCTGCCTTTTAGTATTTTAAGGTGTAATTTAAATCAGATCCAACTTTTAACCCTGTTGTTAATCTATTTACTATTGAAATATGACAACAATGATTTTTGAATAGTCCTTCTAGAATTTATGCATTGATTAGTGCCCACACAAATTGAATGTGATCATTTTCAAATATGTAGCGATTTAACATTGCATGGAAAGAATTCCACTCCAATTAAAATATTTTCAACATGGAATTTTTGGTGCTATTTATTAATACTGGTAACATTCCTGTGTTTGAGAGTATGTTATTATTATTATTATTATTATTATTATTATTATTTTACTGAAGAAAGCACATTCTGTATTTGATTATCAACTTTTGAAGAAAAATACTAATGTACTCTGAAATGGAAACTGATAAATATCACTGGATCTACTATCTAGACAAGGACAACAGGAGACTATCATTCAAGCACAAATCCTTTTGAGAAGATGAGCTTTGCTACAACACTGAAAATACATTGCCATTCCTGATTTTTTATGCATATATACCTACATTCATGTATTCTTTTTTTCTCTTTTTGTTTCTTTTGTTGACCCCAAATTCACTTCCTATTTCTTCTGTCCTGTTTCTTTCTTTATTCATTTCTGTCATATTAAAACATCTATAAAAATGCTCTGTGGAAAATATGGATTAAAACTGATTAGAAACAATATAAAATAGCAATACTCTATGTCTTGAAGTACCTTCTTTCATTCTCCTTAATATTATGCTTTTGGTTTCCAACATATATTCCGTTGTTATCTTTCCTTGATTTTTATTACATAACAGAAACTACTGTTAATAAAGACATTAAAAATTTCTTCAATTCCACAATCAAATAAATTTGTTAATTCCTTGTCCTACTAGAACATTGGTTTCAGATTGAATACTAATTTTACTTTATTGATTAGTTGAGTGCTTTTCCTCTCTTTATGTACACAAAACTCTGCTTTTGTTTTTCCCTTTTTTAGGGGATCACTCTGCTCATTATATTTTATCATGTCTGTTGGCTTTCTTTTGTTCTGCCCAATGTTCTGGGCACCAATAAGAACTGAGTTTCTTAGAGGCAAATTTGCTCAAAGTAAAAACTGCTAGAAAGATCAGAGTTATAGGTTTAAAAAAGAACAAGAAGATAAAAAAATAAGACATCAATGAGTGGTCAAATTATCACTCAGCATTATCTTAATAAAGATTGCTATCACTGCTGCTGGCCTTAGTGTCACAAATCATACCACCGATGCAGTTGCCTTGGACACAACAGGTTGTACTTGCAAGAGTCTTGTTTTTGTTGTCTTGTACACCTTTTCTTTTTTGTCTCTGTACATTTCTCCATGTTACAAATCACACATACATGGGTTGGATTGAGCAAATCTAGATAAAGTGCTCTCACTCTAAATGGGAGGGACACACGAAAACAAGTTCATATTTGTTTTGGCTTCTACAGTGCATGACTACCACAAAGAAAGGAGTTAAGATATAACCATCTAATAAATGACATCTGCATGCATTATATCTAATATCTTCAATAACACTTTCTAAATATTTTTCTTCCCATCTCTTGTACTTCTGTACCTTCAGAATGTACAGGTTACCTGCAATTAGCCTCCAACCACTCCAGTGACACTCATGTTACTTCTGTTAACATCTAGTAGATCAATATATTTAACTAAAAACTTCACAAGTTGAAAAAACCTGAAATTCACAGTTTCATTCTTGTTGATAAGTTACACAGTCACCAAGGGACATCTCTCTCCTTCATTGTCCACCTTTCTATATCTGCCATGTAACTTAACCTCATTATTGTCCTTTCCCTTAATTATTACAAATACCACATCATATATGCAGTATATACTGCACTTAAGTTTACATCATCAGGAAGACATCTTAAAGTATAATTTTTAACTCATTCTTAAACTTTTGACTCTTTTTCTGAAGTAAGCCCTCATAGTATATATATTTTGTACAATAAACTCTCCAAGACTGTGGGGATATTTAACATGGTATGATAAGTCCTAAACTATAGCAGTAGCTTCCTGATTACTATACCTGACTTTTATGTTCCCTCCTTACAGGCATTTATATACTACAAAATATTTAAATCAAATAAACTTTTATCATATAATTAATTCAATATCTTAAAATATCTTACCACAAGTGTGCTACTTGATAAATAAATTTCAAATTCTTTTACATGATTTTCAATTCATTTTATAAACATAATTAAAATAGCTTTGCTTTAGGTTCTGAACACGCCCAGAACAGAGAATATTCAAACATATTCAACATTTCTCAACAAATTTATCACAAACTTAGCCTTTCATTTTCTCTAAATATTACTCTTTGAGCACATTTATTGAGTGGTGTCAATAGAAGTACTTGCCATTGCATTTCTGTCAAAATATTTTCTTCTTTAGAATAATATATATTCTGAAAAGCTAATTTTGTCATTATATAAAAGTGATTTTATTACAACTCTTATCTTCTAGTTTTTACCTTATAAACCATTATTAACCTGTTTTTTTTTTAAAATACATTTCAGGGGACACTGAGTGAAGACATGAAAATGAAAAATGCAACACGGTCAACAGAGTTTACCCTCACAGGACTCCCATATCAACCAAAGTGGCAAATTCCCTTGATCCTGGTGTTTCTGGCAATATACCTCATCACTATTGTGGGGAATCTGGGTCTGATTACTCTTATCAGGAATGATCCTCACCTTCACATACCCATGTATTTTTTCCTTGGGAATTTGGCTTTTGTAGATGCTTGGTTATCATCCACTGTGACACCTAAGATAGTGGTTAATTTATTAGGAAAATATAGAATGATATCCTTCACTGAATGTATGATACAATTTTTTTCCTTTGCAGTCAGTGCAACCACAGAATGTTTTCTCTTGGCAGCAATGGCTTATGATCGCTATGTGGCAATATGCAAACCTTTGCTTTACCCACTCATTATGACCAATAGACTATGCAGCCAGCTATTAATTTTATCACTTGTAGGTGGCTTTCTTCATGCCTTAATTCATGAAAGTTTTTTACTCAGATTAACTTTCTGTGATTCCTACATCATAAATCACTTTTATTGTGATGTCATACCATTGATGAAGATTTCCTGTGCTGATCCTGCTATTAATTACCTAATGCTTTTCATTTTTTCTGGTTCAATACAAGTATTTAGTATTGTGACTATTGTTGTCTCTTATACATTTGTTCTCCTTACCATTTTAAAAAAGAAATCTGAAAAGGGTGCAAACAAAGCTTTGTCCACCTGTGGAGCTCATCTCTTGTCTGTGTCTTTATACTATGGCCCCCTTCTCTTCATGTATGTGCACCCAGCATCTTCACAAGTAGATGATCAGGATATGATCTTGTCTCTGTTTTACACTGTCATAATCCCTTTGTTAAATCCATTTATCTACAGCCTGAGAAACAAGCAAGTCATAAATTCTCTGAGAAAGTTGTTGAAGAGAAATGCTTGAGTCTCATATTAATATCTACTCTTTTAAATAAAATATATCTTGAAGTAAATTTGAGTTTTTAAATTAGTATTGAAAGATAACTACAGTCATATTTCTATAATTGATAAATTCTTGTACTTTATTAGCTTTGTAAAACATTTGCATCATTTATTCATAAATAAGCTTAGTATATGTCATATTATACCAAAAATTAATGGTAAAATAAGTGAAAAGAGTATCCAGGTTGTGTTCTTTTTCTATAAATAGACTGTGCACTACAGTGTAACACTTTTCAAATGGATTTGGGTGTGATAAGTTTACAAAGGGAATAGTGCTGTGTAATTTGGGACTTTCATCTTTTTTTTTTTTTTGCATTACGGTCACATATTTGTGTTTGAATGAGAAAATGTTGATCATTTGAAAGGTCTTTCATTCCACCTGTTTTGGAAAGTAGTAAATTTCACTTTTTGGAGCTATTTAATTCATAATGTCACACAGAAATATGAGCAAAATTTGAATATAATCATAAACATTTAGAAGCGAGATAAAACAGTGAGGCAAAGGTTAAACAGTAAGTTGTTCTTAGACCAGTATTCTTTTAGTAAAGAGGAGAGTCACCTCTGTCACTCATGCATTTTCAGACCCTGGACAGGTGTATAGGTTCTTTTCTATACCACTAAAATACTAAAACAGAAAGACTATAGACTAAAGTAAATAATTAAGGAAGGATGGACATAGAGCAAAGATGGAACGATGAGAAGGTAATATTTTAATCATCTTTATAAATGTAACAATAATCATTGCCATTTAAATGTTATTGAAATACTTTATGTATGTGAGGGAACTTAACTTCATACTAAAGTTTTAGCAGCAGCAAGATGATATGATACTTATTGTCTAGTGATTGGCTTGCAAAGACAAATTCTGAATATTGGATATTCTTCTCTTCATATTCTTTAAATATTGAAATATGTGATCAATCTCTAAGTCTATGCTTGCCATTTACTTCTCAACAGTGGCATTACATACATTTTTTCCAGTGATTCCTCTGAGTCCTTCATCCTAACATTATTCATCTTAATGTTTGTAAACTTCAAGTTATTTTACCTTCCATCTTTCTGCCACTCTGCCACTCTGCCTTCTCCAAATTTGCTATCAAATGATACTTCATACACAGGTCTGAGAGTAAATCATATCCCACTTTAAAATCTTTTGGTTGGTTGCTATTGCTCCTGGCTTATATGCTTTTATGATATATGTATATAAATTGTCATAATTGTATTTGTTCATCAGTATGTGCAGATTATATAATTTACATATAAACATGCACAGGTAAACATACAGCAATGCACATGTGCAAATAAATTTCACTTTGCTTTTTGCTCATGGTTCCATTATTCATGACTCTTAAAAATAAAATCTTGATTTAACTTGGTAGTTATTTCTTCCATAGATCTTATAATCAAGTATGTGTTATAGCTGAAGTAAGTTACTATTAGCTTTCTGGATATACTTCACTATCTTGGGTAAATTTTTTTGCTCCTAAAGGTTTGTTGACTCAGTATCGCATGAAAGCTGTTGTCATAAATTCTCCCCAGATAACCTATGTTTTTACACAGCTGTAGCTGATTTTTACTGTTGTATAAATCCCCATTACACAAATGCTTTTCTGACAATTACCTTGAATTTTATTCATCCATTCTTTGTTACAACACAGAAAAAATTCATTGTAGTCCACTGAGGTCTATTTCTTCTGTAACAAAACTATAATACTATAATTGGATTTTCCTTAAATAAAAAGATATTTATTAAGCTGAGTGTTTAGACAGAGTCTGTAACCTGTCAAATCTTAGTTTAGTTTTAGTTAATGTGAAATAAGAGTTTGATGACTTCTTGGAAGCCCCGATATTCTCTGAAGCTTCCTCATACAAATCATTTCAACAGATCCCTCTTTTGTTTTGTCTTTCAGTTAAAACTCATTAATTTATGACTTTGCCAAAATCACTACCCTATCTGTGCCCCATTTCTTTGCTCTTTTATGTTTATTCTTTTACATCTGCCATTTTCTTAAATGTGATATGGTGGGAATGTCTATTACTTATTTTTGACAAGATTTTCAATATTTTTTCCATTAAATAAGTTATGAAAATCCAATGTATTACTTAATTAGTAATCAGTCACTAAGTATGATAAATTTTATAGAACACTGCTAACATGGAATTAGAATCACCTAATGGAATTGTTGATGAATTAGAACAAATTATTTTTTATGGTATATTCAGTTTTTAACTTGACTATCTGAAGGAAATCATAATTCTTCTCTTTATATGTTTATACTTTTATCACCACTTTAAAAATCTTTTTCTCTGAAGATTGTGAAAAAAATTACCCAGATAATAGGAAAACATATTTAAGGTTAGGTAGAACCAAGCTCACATCAAACTAATATAACTTTTCTCAAAATCTGGATTTGGCAAGATGTTATTGACTGTGGGAAGTAGGCATGTGCCAAACCTCTCTGCACTAGATTTTTATTTTTAGGAGTATTATAAGACACTGGATCTCAAAGTTTAGTGGACATTAGAGTCATCTAAAAAATTTGTTCAGGCACAAAGATATTGAATTCATCTCTAGAGCATCTGAGTCAGCATGGTTGTTGATTTCAGATCATTTAGAGAATCATGTGTAGTCAGTGAGGAAAAACATTATAGTATCAAGAGGTATTGAAAACAAGTGTAAATGTTGTTTCAATGTCCCTTTATTCTCTGAGTAGACAACAATATGCAAATATTCTTGTTTTTCTCTGGGCATATGGATTAGGAATTTAGCAGGAAATATATTTTAAAAATGAAGTGCTGTAGACTATTATACTTCATAATTTTTTATTTGGAATGAAGACTGACAGCAACGATAGCAAATTAAGAATCTATGACCACGTTTAAGTAAAGTAATGGGAAGGGTTTTTTTTAAATTGGTATCAGGGATTGAACTCACAACTGTGGCTTGCAAGGCAGGTGCTTATGCTGCCTGAGCTAAATCCCCAGCCCAATGGGAAGGATTTTTATCAGTTACAAAATATTAATTGTCAAGATGTACCAACTTCTGAAATATCATATTTTAAAATTTTGTATAATATATTATATTACAAATGAGGAATAATTTTGCTTACATATTTTAGAGCACATCTTCTATGTGAGTCTTATTTTGGAGCAATAGTTAACAATTCTATTGTAATATTTTCTATGAATTTTGAAGAGGATTAAAAGTTCATTTAACGTACAATGATTTTACTGGGATTCTCTCTCTCTCCCTCTTGCTCTCACTCTCTGTCCCTTTCCCTTTTCATCTCCCTCTTTCCCTCTTTCTATTGATTTTTGGTTAGATTATATTTACAGTACATAATATTTGTATTCTTTCAATATAGTTGGTACATGTACATAAGACATCTTAATTCTTTCTGTCATCCATTTCCTGACCTATGAACACCCGTTTATCTCTTAATCCAGTTTCTACTTGAGTTTCTTCTTCAAACTTTGTATTGCCTACCTTTTGTTTTGTTCTTTATTTAAATTCTAGGATCCTTATGGATGAGGAACCATGTGGTATTTAAGGTTGTGTTCCTTGTTTATTTTATTTAACATTGGTTCAGGGTCCATCCCTGTTTCCACAAGAGACTCATATTTATCTTTCTCTATGGCAGAGTATTACTCCATTGTGAAAATGTCAGTATTTCTTTTTCATTAATTTATTGATGGAAATATAAGCTGTTTCTAAGATTTACCTAGGATGAATTGTGCTGGTATAAACAAGGACATGCATGTACCATTGTGATATTATGTCCTTATCTCTTGGGAAGATACCAGTGTAGGGAGAAGCTAGGTCAAATGTAGCTTCTAGTTTTAGTTTTTGAAGAATCTATATACTGATTTCAATAAAAGTTTTACTAGTTTACACTGCAACCAATAATGTAGAAGCATTTCTTTTTACCTACAACTCAGTCAACATTTGGTATTATTTGATTTCTTGCTTAGTGATACTCCGTTTTTCTGATGTAAAACAGAATATTGGCATTATTTTAATTTCTATTTTTCTAATAACCAGAGTGGTTAAACATTTTTTCTTATATTTATTGACCATCTGATCTTCCTTTAATAATTAGGATCTAAGCTTTCATTTTGTCATTTTATGACTAGCTATTGTATTTTGGTTTACCAAAATTTTTGTGCTTTTCATATATTCTAGATATTAGGTTTTTTTACCTGGTTTATTGCAGATAAACGTTTATTCCATTCAGAGGATGTTTTTTCACTGTTGACTTTTACTTTTTGTGCACAAGATTTTTAATTTGATCTGTTCCTATTTGTTAATTCTTCATGTCATTACATGCACAAGTTAAGCTGTCCTCAGAAAGTCTTTACACTATATCTATGTCCTCAAGATTTGTGCCTATTTTTTCTTCCAAGAAATAATTTTTCTGTCTTAAAATTTAGATATCTGATCTATCTTTGTTTTAGTTTAGTATATAGTAAGTGATATGGATCTGGGTTCAATATTCTGCATGTAGATAGCTGGTTTTCCCAGCCGCATTGAGTTTTTTTGGAACTATTTGTTTGTTTTTTGGAACTATTGTTTAAAGAACAGACTGGTGAGCTAGGGATTTAGCTCAGTGTTATAAGTGCCTGCCTGGTAAGCACAAGATTGTGAGTTTGATCCCAGGTACAAAAAAAATGTGTGTGTGTGGTTGTTTTTGAATCATCTATTCTGTTCCATTTACCTAAGTGTCTGATTTTGTGCCTTTAATATGCTCTTTTTGTGTATGTAGCTTTGTGAAATAACTTGAAATCTGGGGTGATAATGCCACTACCTTTCTTTTTTGACCTAAGTTCACTTTAGCCATTTAGGTCTGTTCAGGGCCCATGTGAATTTTAGGATAGCTTTCTCTAGTTCTGTGGAAAATGTTGTTGATCTTTTGATTGGGGTTGTAATAAATGTGTGTATCAGTTTTGGAACTATATCCATTTTGACTATATTCATTCTACTGAATGAGAAATGAGGAATGTCTTTTTATTTTCCCATGTCATCTTTGATTTCCTTTTTTAGAGTGCTGTGATTTTCACTGTAGATGACTTTCTCTTCCTTGGTTCAGTTAAATTCTAGGTATATAACTGTACTGGTTGCTATTATGAATGGAATTCTTTTCCTAAATTTTTCTTAGTGGTTCTTCATTGGTATACAGGAACAGTGCTGATTTTGTGAATTGATTATCTACACTGCTATATTGCTGGATATGGTTATTAATTCTAAGAATCTTTGGTAGAATTTTCGGGGTCTTCTGTGTAACAAGTTATATCAACTGTGACTAATATGTCTTTCTCTTTGACATCTGTGTATAACTATTTTGTTTTGTTTTGTTGATTCTCTTGCCTGATAACTTTGGTTAAAGTTGGACTGGTTATGGTGGTCTTACTTGTCATGTTCTTGATTGGCATAGGTCTAGTTTTAGCCCTCCAAGTACGGAAAACTAGTTTTTTCAGCACCATCTATTAAAGAAACTGTCTTCTAGTGAATGTATTTGACACTTTTGTCAAAGATGAAGTAGCTAAGTGTCTTTGGAGTTGCTTTTACATCTTATATTCTGTTGCATTGATCTTTAGGTCTGTTTTAATGAAAGTATTATGTTATTTTTATTACAGTATATTTGTGGTATAATTTCAAGTTAGATATTTTGATGCTTCCTTCCTTGACATTGTTGCCTGTAATTTCTTCTGCTATGGTAAGTCTTTGTAATCGCTAAAGAATTTTAGAAATATTTTCTCTAGTTTTGTGAGTTATCCTAATGGTACTGTGAAGGAGAGTACATTAAATATGGATAACAATTTTGGGGGTAAGTCAGTTTTGATTATGTTGGTTCTTCCTATTCATGAGCAAGGGATATATTTGCACTTTCTGATACCTTTTTCAATCTTATTTTTAGAGTATTTTAATTTTCAACATACAGTTCTTTCCTTTTCATATAAGATTGATTCCCAAATATATCAGTTTTTGGATGTTATTGTAAAGATTGTGAAAAAAATAAAGATTGTGGTTTCCCTAATTTCTCTGTCTGTGAATTTGTTGCTTATGTATAGAATGCTATTGATTTTTTTTTATCCAGCTATGCTGTTGAATTTTTTTACTAAATGTAGAAGTTTTGTGATGGAATTTGTGAAATCTTCTATAAAGAGTATCATGTTATCTGCAAATAATGACAGTTTAACCTCTCCCTTTATTATTCTTATTCCTTTTATTTCTTTCTTTTTTCTAATTTCTCTTTTTCCAGAACTATATTAATAGGTGTGGTGATAATGGACATCCTCATCTTGTTCCTAATTTTATGACTTTTGACTATTTAATATGTTAGTTGTTGGTTTGTCATAGATGGTTTTTATCAGATTGAGGTAAAGACTATGTATTTTAATTTTCTGGAGGGTTTTCATGATGAATAGGTGTTGAACTTTGTCAAATGCTTTTTCTTCTATTGAGATTATCATGTGATTTTTGTCTTTGGTTCTGTTGATATGGTGCATTACATTTATTGGATTGCATATGTTGAACCATCCCTGCATCCCTGCAAACCATGTAGGATGAATCCTACAGAGTTTCTGTGTATAATTATGATACTTTGCATTTGTTTGCCAGTATTGTATTTAGAATTTTTGCATTTATATTCATTAGGGAGATTGGCCTGTAGTTTTCTTTTTGGTTGGATTATTCTATGCTTTTGGAATCAGGATAATATTTGCTTCCAGGAATGCTTTTGAGATTATTTATTTCCTGTCAATCTCCTTACAGATTTTCAGCATTAATGGCATTAGTAGTCCTATAGTGTTTTTTTTTAGAAATCAATATTGAATCCATCAGGACCTGGGCTTTCCTTTGTTGGTAATATTTTAATTAAAATTTCTATTTGATTGGCTGATAATGGGTTAGATAAATTTTTATATTTTCTTGATTTAGATTTTGTAATTTGATTGTGTCTAGGAATCTGTCCATTTCTGCTGTTTTCCATCTTATTGGAGTACGGGTTCTTGTAGTATGCATTGATGATCTTCTGGATTTCTGTATGATCCCACTGTGGTTTCTCCCCTTTATTTCCTAACTGGTTGAAATTTTTGTTTTATGTCTCATCTTTTTGATGAATGGTGCTAATGTTTTATCAGTTTTATTTATTTATTTTTATGGAACCATTTATTCTTTCAATTCTTTGCTTCTTTGTATTGTTTCCTTCATCTCAATTGCATTAATTTCTATTTCTATCTTTATAGTTTCCTCCCTCAAATGAGATTTTGAATTTTCTTCCTTTTCCAGAAGTTTGAGGTTCAATCTTACATTGTTTATTTGAGGTTGTTCTGTGTTCCTTGTACGCAAGTTCATCTTTATGAATTTCTCACATAGGACTGCTTTCATTATGTGCCATAAATTCCAGTATGTAATACCAGTGTTATCATTTAATTTTTAAAACTGTTTAATTTTGTCTTTCATTTCTTCTGTGACCTATCAGTTGTTCAGAAGGGTATTATTTAATTTTCAAATGTTTATGTAGTTTTTGTGATTTCTTTTGCATTTGATTTCCAGTTTTATTGCACTATGGTCAGATAGTATTCATGGCATGGCATGAATTCAATTCCTCTACATTTCTTAAAAATGTTTTATGGGTAATATGTAGTCTATTTTGGAGAACATCCCGTGCACAGCTGTATATTCAGATGTTTTGGGGAGGGAAACTCTGTGGACCTTTATCAAGCCAATTTGTTCAATGTGTTGGTTTAATACTGATAGTTCTTTGTTGATTTTTTTGTCTCAATGATCTATTTGTGAAAGTGGAGTATTCAGGTCTCCCACTATAATTGTGTTACTGCTTATTTTGTTTTTCAGGCCTGTTAATATTAGTTGTATTTAGTTTGGGTGCACTTATATTTGGTGAATATATATTTATGATTGTTACTTTTTCTCTTGGAGTTTTCCTTTAATAAGTATGTGGTGAACTTTTTTGTTTTTTCTGGTGA
Source organism: Dolichotis patagonum (assembly GCA_004027295.1). Taxonomy (NCBI): domain Eukaryota; kingdom Metazoa; phylum Chordata; class Mammalia; order Rodentia; family Caviidae; genus Dolichotis; species Dolichotis patagonum. The sequence continues at coordinate 38,796 of PVJX010006886.1, forward strand.
GTTTTGGCTTAAAGTGTACATTTTTCTGTAAATAAAATATTGATCCCTGCTTTTTTGGTTTCCTATGATTTTGAGTATTTTTTTTTCTATCTTTTGACTTTCAGTCTGTGAATTTCTTTTGGGGTTATATGTGTGTTTTGAATGCAAAATATTGTTGGATCTTGTTTCTTGTTCCATTCTGCCAGTCTGTTTCTTTTCATGAGTGAATATAAAACATTTACATTTATGGTTACAACTAATATGTATTGGCTCATCTTTTCAGTGTAATTTTACTGTTGTTGGTTGCTTGCCTTTCTTTTGTTTAATTGATTTACCTAGCTGGTAGTTTCTTTCTATTGTTGTTTGTAGTTGTGGTTTTCATTTTCTTTTTCTAATATATCCTTCAGAGCATTCTGAAGGGCTCATTTGGTTGTCATGAATTTCATCAGTCTTTCCCTGTGAAGGAAATATCTTATTTCTCCATTGAGTTTGAAGGATAGCTCTGCAGGGAACCTCAATCTGGGTTGAAGATTGTTTTCCTTTAGGTTTTGAGATACCTTATTCAAAGCTCTCCTTTATTTCAGGGTTTGTTTTGAGAAGACTGCTGTGATTCTAGTGGACTTTATTTACTGGTGATTTGTTTATTTTCTATAGCTGCTTTTAATATTTTGCTCTTCTACCAAAAAAAAAGAAAGAAAGAAAGAAAGAAAGAAAGAAAGAAAGAAAAGAAAAAAGAAAAGAAAAGAAAAGGAAAGGAAAGGAAAGGAAAGGAAAGAGGAAAGGAAAGGAAAAAATAGGTCTTGGGGTGAATGTCTAGAATCTTGATTTTTATATGGCTTGATGCAGATTTATTTTGGTCATAGGTATTTGCAGTTCCACATGCTTTGTTAATGTGTGTGTGAACTTATATGTCCATGTTTTGGAAGTTTTATGTCATTACTTCTTTGAAGAAATTTTTAATGGCTTTTTATCTATTCCCAGATTTTTCACAGACTCCAGCCAAGATTATGTTGAGATTTTTTTTGCTTCACATTTTATAGCTGTTCATTGATTTTTTCCATGGTTTTATTTTTAAGATATCTTTCTTTTCCTGATCACTAGTTGCACCCTGTCTTCTAGATCTGATAGTCTGTCCTTACTTTCATTCAATCTATAGTGTATAAATCCAATGGATTTTTAAAATATCCTGAATATCAGTATAGATCTGTTTCACTGGTTTGGTTTTTTGCTGGGCATTCATAGTTTCCATCATTTTCCTGAGCTGCTCTATTTTATTTATATGTGTCTGTTTTAGTGTGGTTTATGTTGCTCATCATTTCTCTCTGCACATTAGAGATTATGGTTTATATAGTGTATTCCATATTTTTTTTCACTTTTGCTGCTGTCACTTCAGAAATTTTGAGTGGTTTGCTTCAGATTTTTTCCATCTCTTTGTGCCCTGGACTTGTCCTAGGTCAGTTGGGTGTTTAGGGTTACATTTTGCTTCTTTGCTTTGTCATTGTTTTTAATTTCTGTTTTTTATTTCATTTTGTTTTCTATGTTGATGCTTATAGATTTCTTGTTTTTGATAAGCTTAATTTCTGGCATCACAATTTCCCAAGGAAATGTCTGTTCCTGAGGATATCTTCTAGATGCAGGTGGTTCTTTGTCATTATCTATCCTAAGAACCTACCTATCTAATATATTAAGAGTGTGAAGTTGCTATCTATTTGACTCAGAGCCCTTTCCTATGGACTGGATTATGGTGAGAGTTATAATCCCTGACAATTGCAATGTTGTCATACAAGGGAGAAAAAAGTATAACAGGTATGACATCCCGGTAAAAGTAGCATAGTTAGCAATAACATTAGACTCAAGCGCAGTCTGGCTGCTAACTGTAGTAACTATTTAGCCTGATACCTTCAATCATAAGAGTAAGTTCTACAGTTGTAGAGTACAATTCAACTTGTGCCAGGAAGTTATAGGCAATGATTTTCCATTTATTAGAGTTTTTAACCTGCTGTGAAAACCAACCAACACCAGTTTAAAAGACACAGGACTTCAGGGAGGAGCTAAAGATGGTGGATCAGTAAGCAGTGAAATAGGGAGCCTCTCTGAGACAGACAGCTCAGATGCTAGAATAAGGCATCCTAGAGAAGACCAGATAGAGGGAGATGTATCTTCTTGACCCAGGAAGAAACTAAAGGGAAAGGAGCCAGTCAGACTCTCAGTTGCCATGCTCCTATCAGAGCCAGCCACACACACACACACACACACACACACGGTCGCAGCACTCTCGCCGCAGCTACTCAGACTCACAGTCATGGTGCTTTAGCCTCAGGAGCTGCAGTCCATTTGAAGTCAGGGGTCAATGAGCCTAATGGAGCACAGAACCAGCATAGAGACCTGCGCTAACCCGCGGTGAATGCTCAGCATTTGACCTTCCCATGGAAAAGAGGTGACCCACTGGACAACATATTGGTATTGGGCAGAACAGTCCTGAGCAAGCAACAGAAGTGACTTCAGTTGGTTGCTCCTTGCCAGAGCAGATTGGTGGCATCTGCTTGGGCTGGGTCACACCCTTGTCTGGGGACCAATAGTCAGGGACAAAATTGTCCCCGAAGTTGTCCTAAATCAGTTCCATCCAGGCAGCACAAACTAATGTGGTGAGGGCTTCTGCTGGTTGAGAGGCTCAGAGGGGGAGGGGACAGCCTAAACTGATCTTGCTTGCACCTCAGTGACCAACAGCAAACTGGAGAGGACAGAAATCCCTAGCCAGCATGCTTCAAAAGAACCATAACCAATATGGAAAGGGGCTGGGACCTCCACCACACACCTGTATGGAAGAAACCAGAAACATGACAAGAGAAAGAAATAAGAAAAAGCCTCCAGCCCCAAACCCAGGGAAAATGGGTCCAGGAGAGGTAAATATAGAAGAGATCAAGAGCAGCAAAATGCAGTATCAGACACGGCATCAGTTGACATAAAGAAATATCTTTGTGACATTATAGATGAACTCAAAACTGAAATATTAATACAAGTAAAGTAAGATATAAGAAGATTAATAAAAGAAATGCTAAGCACCTCTGAAGAAGACACAGAAGGAAGAATGGAAGAACACAGAAAAAGGAGAGTGACCTTTGATGAAGGATGTAAAAAAAAAAACCTAGATTACATGAAACAGATTCAAAGAGATTACCAGGAAATTAAAAACTCCATTGGAAAGCTGACAAAATTGCCTGAAAGAAACTAGAGATAGATTAATGAAACTTGAGGATAGGTTTCCAATGCTACCTGAGCACTTAAGTACACAGCTACAATACCATAAAATAAACAAACAAAGATGATACAGAGACAAAGAGAATCAGTTATGAGCACTGAAGAATCACATAAGTGTCAACTTTAGGGAATAAGCAGACCTACAGTATTTTTTGCCCTTATCTTCTTTGAATTAAATTTTGGCCATTCTCTTAAGATTGTGAAACACAGTTTATTAATTATTGTAATCCTATAATTATTTTGTCATGAATGTCTGTTTGTTCTTTCCTAGATGTATATTTTCTTTTTAATATCTACTTTTCTTATGCTAAAAAAAAATAGAATTTTTATACATGATTGCTGAAAAGTTAGAAATGCTATCTAGCAAGTATAATGATCATATATCTTTTGATTTTCACTTTCTTTTATACAGTATTTGACTTGACATATTTTTCTGATTCCCCTCATGGGCTCAGCCACCTTTTTTGGAATCTATATGTCAGTCCAACCTAAGATCTCCAGCAGGACAATGTGGAAAAGATTGAGGGTTAGAGTAAACTAAGGGCAGAGTTGTGGCTAACATTATAAAATTGAACTATAAATGTTAGAATTTTTTCTTTAGTGATAATTGGCTTCTTGAAAATCCTTCAGGTGTATGGCACACATGACCCATCCAACCCTTCCCAACTCATATGAATGGACAGGATGTGCTTATGCTGGCCACAGGAGCTGGGACTCCAGTTTGCTTTCCACAACAAAGATGATAATAAGCTACAGGTGACTAGAAGTGATAAAGCAATTAGAGAGGTTTGAATTTCTCCCTTTGCTCCCCTCCAGCCCTTTTCTTACTATACAGAACTTTAGTCACCTGAAAATGAAGAGATGGTGTTTTGAGATAAATGCTCTTTCCCTCTCTTCAGAGTCACCTTTGAATAAAGATTTTTTCCTTTTATCAAAACAGTTTCCAATGATTTGGTTAGCAGTATGCAAAGGAACATAAAGATATGAAACTAAGTGTTCAATAATGATTGGGTTTTGCAAGAAGTTATTACCATGCTGTTACCATCTCTCTTTGCCTTCTAGAAAGATGATGTTGTATCTCCTTTTCACACATGCTCCTGCCATTTTGATGTCACCTTCTATGAGGAGATGCAGACAAGTGTCTGGGCCCTCTCATTAAACTTTGTGTGGTGTTTTTCAAACTTTCAGCCTCCAAGTCTGTGAACAAATGAAATCTTTTTAAAAAATAAATGCTCTGCCTCTGATATGATATCTTGTTATAGAAAATGAAAATGAGCTGAAACTGTTTTCCTCCTGTGTCAGCATTTGGTGAGGACTCAAATGAAACATAGAGATGTTTAGGCAACTCATTAGTTCCACTTTGCATGCAGTCCCATAAGATGTCAATCATCACTTTTTCAATCATATTTATTTCCAGTTCTTACTATTCCATCCAAACTATTGTCTAAAACCCATGATAATGTAGAAAATTTCATAACTGTTCATTTGTCTTTCCAGGTAAAAGGAAGTGTAATGCTTGATGTTCTACTTATTGAGAGGGTTTCACTTGATCAGTCTCTTTTCAGTTGGTTCATAAAAGGGTATCAGCACTATAGCATTTCGGCTAAGGGTGGTGTTGATGAAGGTAAAATATTCTCTAATGCTGGCTTCTGCCTTTTCTTCCTCTAATAGTTGATCAAACGAGGCCCCCTCATTTTGCAAATGTAAGGTCAGGATGGATGAGGTAAGACAATATATATTAAAAAATAAGAAATCATGAGAATTAAGGTCATTTAAAGAAATCTACATGTCTCTCCAGGATGCCTAACCTGTATATATCACTTTCAATTGCTGATGGAAGGATACTATGCATGTCCAAATTTGTAGCACCCATTTCTGTATGAGAAACTCTGGAGACATGGTAGCATGGGGGCCCATGATTAATCATTTAGTCTCCACCAAATAACATTCTCATACCAACAGCTGTTTTCTCTAAAGGATAGTGGAGAAATGTTTAAGATATAAATGGTGTTCTACAACATTCTAGCACTTACCCTATGATTCACATATATAAGCCTGAAAAATGCTCCAATTCACATTGCACATGTAGCTGTTAGTTAAAGCATCACTGGATGCTGAGTTCCATGACATCAGTTTTCAGAAGGAAATCTGCTGCCCAGTCTTGTCCTGTATGTATTGCACTCAGGAGTTATTTTGGACACTTGGAAAATTAATGACAGTAACACATTCAAATGAAGAATATATGACCTCCAATTGAAACAGCAAAACTTATTACACTTTGTGTTTTATTATTGAGTCTTAGTGACCATATGAAAAACACTTGTGTTTCACCTTAGAAGAGATATATTGATGTGTCCCATCATTAACTCTTCAAAATTTCATTTAGTTAAAAGAGGTCTGGGTGGTGTTATGGTTTATTCCCATCTTTTCTCAAGAATATTAGAAATAAATTTAATATACTTGTTATTTGTTTAATAGTGTAAATCAGTACATGGTCACCAGTGAAAGGGGCCAGTGTGAAAAATCACTTCTGGAAGCAGTTATAAATATTCTTGAGAGGGTCTTTGTAAATCATGTATGTAACAGAAAATAGATTAAGCATTTTAATAGTCCTTAATTAGAAAACTCATAACCCAATAGGAAGTGAGAAAAAGTGGTTGTGGATATAGCTCAGTGGCACTTTAGCACACAGCAGATCCTTAATCTGATCATTAGCACTACATAGAGACCAATGAGCAAAAGATCTGAACAGGTATTTTGAAGATGAATATATGTGCATATCAAATGAGTTTTTGAAATATCAGGCTGTCTTAATCATCAGTAAAGTGTAAATAAAATAATATATTTTACAAGTCACTTACTGAGATAACCAAAACTGAGAAAACTACCCACACTGGAAGCATCAGTGAAGAACTTTTAATATCAAAGATAGGGAACAATATGAGTTTAGAAAAAATTAGACCAAAAATTAGGACAGGAGTCAATGTAAGTCACATTCCAAACTTTGTAACAGATACTCTGTACATTAGGTTACTTATTCCACATTTTTCAGAGCTTTTACACTGATTTCTCTTTTATCCGTGTTATTTTTCCCTGTGCATAATTGTTTTTGCCAGCAAGATTCCAAGGAAGCAGGACGGTTTATTAAAAAAATAATGTAGTGTTTTTATTTGCTATTTTGTGGATGTCTCAGTGTTTTGTATCAATTCAAATCATTCCTCTTTGAGGAAGAGTTGCATGGTGTCAGATGTGGTGGAGAATGTGGATGAAGATGCACTGTAATATTTTTATGAACTTATTTTTTTCCTTGAGAGCAGCATTTACTCTACACTTGATCACACATCTCATAGAGACAGTCAAAAGACTTTCAGAACTGTTTCAGACAGTAGTAAAAATGATGATATGCATGTGTAACCAGCAAGAGAGAATACTTTGAGGGGAATTATAGGCAACCTGTATTTTCACTGTAATCGTTGTTTTTAGTTTAACAATTCACTGTATAATTTGATAACTCCTTGTATGCCTTTTGTTCTTCACCTATCTTTCCATGCACGAGATGAATGATATTAAACTTCTTATGTTACTAAAACCTTTTACTATGGAGATAATTATATGTCAGTATTTAGATTTCAAACATAAATGCCATGTGTATATTGAGCGAACTTTTTCTAAGAGAATATTTATTCACAAATAATTTCATTTACATCAAAAAGGAAATTTGTACATGTGACTACCATATTCACAATTATTTAGAACTTTTTCTGTTAAACTAGGATAAAAAATAAAGTGCTAGCCTAGCCTTCCAGGTTTTATGTGATCTCCTAAATGCTGATTCTCTGTCTGCATTGAGCCTGTTTCACCTCGGTGTTTTGCAAGCTGGTCATACTTAGAATTATTGATTTCCCTAAGCATCAATACAAGCATCTTGTAATCTAGGTCTTCAATGATGAGGGCAATACAGGTTTTGGGTCCACAGGTATTGCCTATTTACAAAGCAAGAATCCAGAGCTTAAGTCCAGGGTTTCTGAAATAAACCTGAATTTCACCAAGATATCTAGGTCATTTTTCTACATTTGTGTTTTGTAAGCACCGATACTAGTCACCTTCCATTGAACACCTTTGTTTTTCTTTAGCTACTTATAACATTTGACTAATAGTTCTCTTCATCAAATTTCATCTTAAAGTAGAGAAGCTAAGTACTTAAGAGGCTTGAGATACAGTTGTCATGAAGAACACAGCTTTACTTTGTATCAGTTCCTTCAGGGAACCTAGATCTTGGTCATATTAACACCATACTTTGATTAGCTCAGACAGAACCATGCTAATCAAAATACATTTTAGATACTAATTGGTTTCCATATTTAATCTAGTGTTATCCCTTGTAATGGATAATATTGAGCAAAAGCACAATTTTAGTTGCTAAAATGGAAACATCTATGATGACTTGATATTTATGATTGCCTGCGGACAACCTGGACATTTTGTTCATGTCCAAATTCACAGTGCCCAGAAGAATATCTTCACTTTGTGCTTCAGGGAATGTTCTGGTACTCTTAGGGGAGTTTTAGGTCTAAACCCATTCCACTTCTGGCAAAAACAGTTATACAACTAGTTGACACCTCTATTCAATGAAGACAATGTTTAACATAAACAGCATTTTCCTGAAAGTGGGGAATGAAAATCATTGTTATTGTCAATTATAAATTATTTTATTTTTCTGTATTATAAAAACTGACACATTTCATGGAACTCTGTCATCTTTTTTAACACATGGGTAAGCCACAAATAATTTTTTAAAAGTATGGTTTTACAAAATTTAAAATGTTGCTTATTTTTTAATAGTTTAGATGGGGTATACAATATACTAAAAAAGCCAGATGAGAAATGGAAGATACTGCACTGTCTTCATTTCTTATTTTTGTGGAAAACTGGGATAAACAATAATGCTGTGAGAATGCTTTGTTTCTTTTAGTGACTTTACATGGTGATTTTGAAATTTAAACAAGTTAAACCTAGGTTTACATACTCATGATTCTTGTATAAGAAGTATTTCTGAGATGAATAAAAAGGTCCATTGTGTTTTATCAGTCATAATTCAAATTAAAAATTTTAAGATGTCATTTAAATACTAGCACTTTGTCCACTTTTGACACTGTTTCATTATATTATGCATATTTAAAATATGACAAAACACCCTTCCACCAAACGCTGCAGCATTTAGATGTTAATCAGTGCCAACACATGAACAGAGTATGATTTTGAACTGGACAGTGATTTAATATTTCCTGGAAATATTTCCACTTCCAATAAATATATTTTCAATGTGGATTTTACTGGTCCTCTATATTTATACTCATAATGTTCCTGTCTTTGAGTATATGCTGTTCTTCCCTGTGAGATGATAGTTTTGTTATATCACTGAAAAGAAACATGATCTCATGCCTGATTTTCCTTTCTGTGTATATCTACCTATACTTATGTATTGTTTTTTTATTTTTTTTGCCTGTTTTCTTTTACCTATCTGAAATTCACTTTCTGCTTCAGTCTTGTTTCCTTCTCTATTCATTCCTGTCTTCTATTTTTTTAAAACATATTAAAAATCTCTTTATGAATTTTGATTACATTTGATTACACACAATAGGAAAATACCAACCATTCTTCATAACTTTGAGTATACTCTTTTATTCTCTTTGTTGTTATACTACTTGTTTGCAATATACTTTCAATTGTTACCCTGTATTAATTTTATTACATGACAGAAACTTCTGTTGGTAAAGTCACTAAAAATGTTTTTGTTTTGACAGTCAAATAACTTTGTTAAATCCATGTCCTATTAGAACATTTGTTTCAGTATTAGGTAGTATTAATTTGTAATTTAGTGGAGTATTTTATTTTCTCAATTTCCACAAAACTATCTTTTTTTCCTTTCTTTTGGGAATCACTCTTCTCTTACCTTTTGGTATACATAGGCTACCATTACCTCTTACCTCTTGCCTCTTGCCTCACTGTGGTTTAGTACAATGCTTTGGGTACTGATAAGAATTGAGATTTTCAAGTGGAACTTGGCACAATGTAAAAAGGACTAGAGAGATTACAGTAAACAGTTTGAAAATGGGCAGACAAAAAAAACACCAATAAGCAGTCAAATTATAACTCAACATTATCCTAATAAAGATAGCTATTGCTGCTATTGGCCTTAGATGTCAAAACTCACAATATTGTTGTGGAGATGGTTTATATTTTCTGGAATATTGATATTATTGCTTTGCAAGCCTTTTCTCTTTTGTCTGTGTACATTTCTCCATATTAGAAATTGTGTATATATGCATGGGATTGTGAAAATCTAGTTGAAGTGCCCTCACTCTGTGTGTGAGGCACTTTAGATAAAAAGATCTTACATTTTTGAGTTCTCAAGTTATGGTAGCCTATGCATACCAAAAAGATTCATGTGTTAGAAGGGATTTCATCTGTGGCTATCTAATAAATGACATCTGTCAATATTATAATATTCAATCCCTTTAATAAAATTTCCTAAGTATCTTTTCCATCTATTTTGTTTGGGTTTATTCACTGAAGTAAAGGTTACTTATATTATACCTCTAAGCTTTTGAATCATGCTATTGCTATTTCTGCTGTTGGCATCTAGTAGATTCATACATTTGACCAAAAACTCAATCCACAAATTTGACAAAATTGAATTTCATAGATACATTCTTGCTGGAAACATAGCCAGTCACCAAGGAAAATCTCTCTCCTTCACTGTTCACTTTTTAATACCTAGTATCTAACCTAATTCTAGTATGGTCTCTTAATTATTACAAATACCACATCATATATGGACTAAGAACTACTCTTATGTTTGTATCATCAGAGGAGGATCTTTAAAGTTTAATTTTGACTCTATTTCTCAAGTAATAACTCATAAAAATGTGTTTCATACAGTGAACTCCCCTAGACCTTGGAGATGCATAATATGGCATTGTACTCAGGGGTTGTGCAGAGAACAATTAGAATCAGGACATGGAGTTTATAATATTATTTTTCTGATGGTCACCCAGAGTAAACACAAGAAAATGCAGGAAATCTATCCATAACACCAAAGACATAGAATATTTAGACTAGGGCCTAAGTCCCACAGCAATGTCCCAGATGAATCCAGATAAAGACCCAGAGCTCATGCAATGCCTTCCACAAGTCCAACTGGAGGTCTAGAGCCACAAGAAGGAATCACACCAGTCTCTGTTACAAATACATGCCAGGAAGGCCCAAAGGTCAGCGGTGGAAACTAGGAAGTCTATGCCAGCAGGGTGAAGGAGCTGTGCTGATATGTTGAGGGTTCCATGCTGGAGCTGAGAAGTCACACTCACAACAAATACCAGGGCTGTCCTGAAAAGCACCACAGCCATCCTCAGCAACATGGAGGCCCCGAGCTTCTCCGATGACAAGCATAGTCAAGTACATGCCAGGAAGCCAGTGTGATGAGTTCATCCTGGAGACCAAGTGGCTTATGTCTTTCCCTCTGGAGCCAGGAAGCAATGCTTGATGTGAGGACCAGAGCTTCTCCAGGAGAACCTAATGGCTTAAACAGCAACTCATAGGAGACCTCACAACACCTCAACACACTAATGCCTAAATGCACTAATGCCTCAACGCCCTCAATGCTCTCCTTCTCCACGGCTCCATTTATGCTGGCAACTTTCCTCAGGTGAAACATCTATGCTCAGCAGCATGGTGATGTAATCCACCTGGCATTAAGTTGAACACCAGTTCTTAATCCATAACATATGATTTGATCAATCTCGGACAAGAGCAATAGCTTCCTGATTATGAACCCTGACATTAATGTGCTCTCCATATAGCCATTTTGTATACTACTGAATACTTAAATAAAACAATTTTTTCACATAATTACATATTTTCAAATATATTAGCATATGTGTGCTACTTGAGAAATAAATTTTAATTGTTTTACATGATATTCAATTCAGTTCATAATCATAACAATTTGGATACCTTTCTTCTGGACTCTGAACATGTGTAGAACACAGTTGTTACTACCATATTACATAGTTTTCAAAAAGTATATCATAAACTGAGCCCTTTTTCCCTGCAAATATTATACTTTGGGCACATTAAATAAACTGATTTAGTAGAATTCTCTCTTTCTATTACTCAAAACTATTTTCTTCTACTAATGTATTGTATATTTGGAAAAGTACATTTTATCATGTTTAAAAGAAATTTTATTGCAAATTTATTCTACAGTATTCACCTTATCAATCTTTATTAATCTCAAGTTGTTTAAAACTACATTTAATTTCAGTGGGCATTCATTGTAGACATCGAAATGAAAAATGCAACACTGCTTGACAGGATTTGCTCTCACGAGATTCCTCTATCAACCAGAGTAGCAGATCCCCCTTTTCCTGGCATTCCTGGCAATATACCTCATCATCATGGTAGGGAACCTGGGTATGTTTACTCTCATCAGGAATGATCCTCACCTTCACATACTCATGTGTTATTTCATTGGCAATTTAGCCACTGTGATACAAAAGAGGGTGGTTAACATATTAGGCAAAAATAAAGTGATATCTTTCCCAGAATGCATTATACGGTGTTTCTCCTTTGTAGTCAGAATGTCTTCTCTTGGCAGCAATGTCTTATAATTGCTATGTGGCAATATGCAAACCTTTACTTTACCCAGTGATTATGACAAATAGACTATGCAGCCGGCTATTAATTTTAAATTATGACAAATAGATTATGCAGCCAGCTATTAATTTTATCATTTGTAGGTGGCTTGCTTCATGCTTTAATTCATGAAAGTTTTTTATTCAGATTAACTTTCTGTAATTCCAACATCAAACATCACATTTATTGTGATGTCATTCCATTAACAAAGATTTCCTGTATTGATCCTGCCATTAATTATCTAATGCTTTTCATTTTCTCTGGTTCAATACAAATATTCAACATTGTGACTATTCTTGTCTCTTATACATTTGTTATCCTTACAGTTTTAAAAAACAAATCTGAAAAGGGTGCAGATAAAGCCTTCTCCACCTGGAGAGCTCATCTCTTTTCTGTGTCTTTATACTATTGCCCTCTTCTCTTCATGTATGTGCATCAAACATCTTCACAAGCAGATGATCAGTATATGATTTTATCTCTGTGATAATTCCTGTGTTGAATCCATTTATCTACAGTCTGAGAAATAAGTAAGTCATTAATTCCCTGATAAAGATGTTCAAGAGAAATTCTTGTCTCATATTAATATATATTAATAGCCTCTTAAAATATTTGAATAATTTATTCATCAACAATTTTAATATGTGATTCATGTCATAGGAGAAAAATTAAAGCTGAAAACAAGTGAAATCATTTTAGAGATTGTGTTTTTTAAAATTTTATTTAAAGAGAAAAAAAACCAACAAAACAGAATAAAGGGTAGCAACAATACAGAATTCCAAGGAAAAAGGGAAAAGAACAAAAAAAAAACACTAAGAAATCATTACTTGACAAATTACATATGGACATCTTGGAAATAGTTGTTCAAATTACATAATTAAAACATGCAAAGTATACATTCAAACAGTGATGCTGCTAACAGTTCTGCTCTATGATCTGACAAAAACAGCAATATGGTCATCCATCTTACACACTCAAATATATATGCAATTACATCAAAAGTGTAAAATTAAACACAACAAAACAGAACAAAGCGGGTTACAAGAAAACAATGCAAGAGACATAAATTTCAAAGCTTACAATTGGAGATATACACTCACTATCATATTGACACTTGTTTTCTTCCTAATAGTTGTCCATATTGTCACATACAGGGAGTTCACATGAAACAACATAGTATGGAACTGATCTAAGCAGTAAGAGGAGAGCATTTCAGGTCTTCAAGACCAGACAATAGGGAAGCCAAGAATGGCTGTCATAGTGTCTCTCATTCTCCTCAAAACAGCTGTCCATACCTTCATGTGTGTTGAACTTGAACAAAGCAAAACAAGCTAAAAGCACTTTGAACAAAGAATGATAACATTGCTGGGTTTCACATTGTGACATTACGGAGTCAGCACTGGATACTGTAGTGTCTCTTTTTCTTCAAAATAGTTGTTCATTTCAACATGCATTATATAGTTGGTTCTTGTAAACTGTTTATAAGCTCTACACATGCATGAGTTTCTACATGTATATTTATCCTTTCTGTATTAGAGGGAGAAACAAAATAAAGTAAGACAAAACAAAACAATTCCTACAAAAGCATGAAGCAAAAAGTCATATAAAACCACAATACAAGGTGATCTATAATGGTTACCATGATGTCTCAGCAGTATATAACAACATTAATAAAAACAAAGCATTGGAGATATTATAAGACTTCAAAATAAGGCAATAATCAAACCAGAGTGGGTATCTTAGTGAATCTTGTTACCTTCAGCATAGTTGCCTCTACTCTTAGACTTGATGCTATCAATCATAACAGATTTGAATAAAATCAGTCAATACAAGATAGCACTCTAACAAACCAAATTCAAATAAGATCAGTCATAATAAGACAGTATAAGTTATACAGGGCTTCTGGATAAGTTGATAGGAAATTAAAGATGATTACCATACTATGTCCTCTTATTTTTGGGATAGCAGACCTTGTCCTCGAGTCTAGTGTAAATAGACAAACTGGAATAGCATGTAATCTATCCAAGCAGAGTGATGAGAATAATGTAGATTTTAAATCTTGTTACCTCATTAACAATATCCTCTGCCTTCCTTTTTTAGACAATTCCTGCCCTTTCACTCCCATAGGGCGCACTACTTATTTTGGGTCCCCCTGCCTCCTTATATAGAACATCTCAATGGACCCTATCTCTTGATCTACTCTGCCTGTGTTTCTCTCTGTTAGTATTTGAAGACCCTCTATACTAGAGATTATAGCCAATCTTCTGTGCCTCATTTCTGCTATTCTATTTTTCTGCCATTGATAGTCTATTTTTCTCTTCCACTCCACTGTCTGCCTCGTTCACTGAGGCGTCTCTGTCACTTTTCCTGAAATGCTCGTATTCTTTTTCTCTCTTTCTAAAATGTCCTTCAGTATTTTTTGTAGGGCTTGATTGGTGGTCACAAATTCTCCCAGTTCCTCTTTGTCATGGAAGCGTCTTTTTTCGCTATTCACTTCTGGAGAGAGTTTTGCAGAATACATCAATCTGGGCTGGAGGTTGTTCTCCTTCAGGGCTTGAATTATTTCACTCCAAGATCTTCTTGACTTGATGGTCTGTGTTGAGAGATCTGCTGTGATTTTGATAGGTTTTGCTTTATAGGTGATCTGTTTCTTTTCTCTGATGGCTTTTAATATGCCGTTCTTATATTGAACTTCTGGGATCTTGATTATTATGTGTCTGGGTGTAGCTCTGGTTTGGTTGTAGGTGCCTGGAGTTCTGTATGCTTCTTAAATCTGCATATCATTTCCTTTGTCTATGTTTGGGAAGTTTTCCTTAATAATTTCTGTGAATAGCCTTTGCAATTCTTCTGTTGTGACCCCTGCTTCTTCATTCACATGTTTTATTCTTAAGTTATAGATCCTCTTGTCATCCACTAGCCTTTGTATTGTTACTGCTTGCTCCCTTGTTATTTTTAAGAGATCTTCCCTTTCATGATCACACATTGCAAGCCTGTGTTCAATTTTTGATAGTCTATCTTTGGTTTCTTTCAAGGAGTTTTGCCAACTTTCTATGGAGTCTTTAGTTTCCTGGTAATCTCTTTGAATCTGCTTCATGAATTCTAGGTTTGCTTTATATTCTTCATGGAAAGTTTCTCTCCTTTTGTGTTCCTCCATTCTTGTGTCTGTGTCTTCTTGAGAGATGCCCAGCCTTTCTTTTATTAATCTACTTATCTCTTGTTTAACTTAAATTAGTATTTCAGTTTTGATCTCATTTATGAGGTCCCAAAGATATCTCTTTATATCCACTGATGCTGTGTTTGATGTTTCATGTTTCCTGCCCTCAGTCTCTTTTATATTTACCTCTCCTGGATCAATATTCTCAGGGTTGAGGGCTGGGGGCTTTTTCTTATTTCTCCCTCTTGTCATATTTTTGGTTCATTCCATACAAATGTATAGTGTAATTCCCACCCCCATTTCTTGTTGGTTAGGGTTCTTCTGGAGCATGTAGGCTAGGGGCTTCTGCCCTCTGCTGTCCGCTATCAGAGAGTGAAGTGCAAGCAAGGGTAGTATACATTGGCTCCTCCCCTCTGGGCCAGTTGACCTTCATGGGCCTTCACTGTGTCAGTGTGTGCCACCCTCAGGGAACCAATTGATTTGCGATGACCCACTGGGTCCCAGCCCAGTCCAAGCAGATTCCACCAATCAGCTCTGTGAGGGGAGCAACCAACTGAAGCCGCTTCCTTACAGAGCCAGGGCTTGCCTGCCCAACTCCAATATGTCATCTAGTTGGTTGCCTCTTTCCCACGGGAAGGTCCCATTCCCATCACTCATTGCATGTTGATGCCAGTCCCCGAGAACTGCTGGGCTCCCCAACCTCTGACCTCAGTGCGGCTGCAGCGTGAATTCACGGTTTCTCTAAGTGGGTCGCATGCAGGGCCGGTTCCAGGTGAGCCCCTCACAGGGCTGTTCAGCTCCACCCTCTGGCAGCTTAAGCCAGTTGCTTCAGCACAGGTTCGGTCACTCAGGTGGATCTCAGGCATGATTTCAGCTGGCTTGTTGACAGTGTAGTGCTTGCTGATCTTAGCTTCTCTAATAGCAGCCCTGGGACCTCGTATTCAAGCAGTCTCTTTCTCTTCAGTTTCTTTCTGGGTTGAGAGAATCAATCTCACTCTGTCTGGATCTCTCCAGGGTGTTCTATTCTGGCATTTGAGCTGTCTCTCTCAGAGAGGCTCCATACCCTGCTACCACTAGGTCTGCCATCTTTGAAAAAAGAGAGAAATTGTGTTTTTGAATTATAAATATACTGAATACTATACAGATGTTCTTTTCATATGGATTTGAGTATGATGTCTATAACATTATAATATTATGTAGTTTGGGAACTATATCACTTATTGCATTGTTGTAGAAGATTTATATTTGAATCAAAAATATTACTAACCCTCAAAATTTTCTTTCATTCCATTTGTTTTGGGAAATGGAGATTTACTTTGGAGGGATTTAACTCATATAGCACATGGAAATACACACAAAGCCTTCAAAATAATCTTTAAAATAACAAGGGATTTCAAACAGTGAAGTCAGAGGAAACACTGTGAACATTTTCTTAGTTCAGTGTTTTTTAGTAATTGAAAGAGTCATGTTATATCTCTTTGCCTCTGATGCCTTTGAAAATTTTTTTATTTTAAAAAGTAAAACAAAAAAGGATAGAAATGATACAGAATTTCAAAAAATAGTAAGAAATTAACACTGGTTAATATATTGCATACTGTTATCTTAAAGTAATTGTTTAGGTTATGAGATCTAGGCATAAAAATGATCAAACAAACAATGACACCATGAACTGTTCTTTTTGATGAACTAACAGAGATTAGTAGTATAGTTATCTATCTTGCATACATATACATAACACAGTTATATATGTATACTGCATACATATAATCTTTTGCTTTTTCCCTTTCTCCTTTCCCTGACCCAGTTGTTCCTTCTTTTTGAGCATTTTCTTTCCCTTTCATTATTACAATATATATTATGCATTTTGGATTTTATTTCTGTTTCAGTTTATTATTATTATTATTATTATTATTATTAATTATTATTATTATAAAAGCTCCTTCATGTGCTCTTTGTTTTTTTCTTAATGAGGTTACCTAGAAAGCCACACTAATTCAGAAAAATGATAAATTGAATAATTAAGCATGAGTGGACATAGATAAAAGTGGCAGAATAGAAGGAAATGTTCTTATTCTTTCTTCAGAAATGTAAAAAGTAAATTTCTTGGGTATACCCTATAATTCGTCTATAGAGGCCATCAAAGTCTCTAACTAACATCGTATATGTCACTGACAGGTGAAGAATCATTAGATACTAAATAAATATCAGTGACATAGAAAAGCCTGTTGCCTGCTCTTCTCATATGTATCCACTTAGACAGGTAACAAAATGAGTTAAGTAAATTTTGCACACTAAGTGGAGAAAGCAGTCAATATTAATCTAGCTGCAGTCCTACTATCAGATATTTTCACACATTAGACTACTTAATATACATTTTGCAGAACTTTTAAATGACTCCCTTTTTATTGCTTTATTTTTCACTGTACATTTTTTCTACTTAACTAGCAATACTCCAAGCAAGCAGAGTGATGGATTAACAAATCTCATTTGAAAACTGAGGGGTTTGTAATTGCGCTGTGACGGTTCACTTGATGTTCTGAAATAATTCAAAATAATTACCATTCATGTTCATTTTGACTTGAGGAAGAACCAGAAGTTGTGTGGTACCAATCTGGTGAATAAGGTGGTTAAGGGAACACCTTAATATTTTCATGCACCTGTCTTTCTGTTGAATGGCACTTGACAGCAACATTTACAATATGACTAATCACATCGTATAATGTTTAATCACAAGTTGTTCGGTGTATGCTCAAAAGTAATTTTGAACATGTTACTATTGTTTCATAATGATTGTTTTTCCTTTAACCTGGGGCACAGAACAAAGTGCCTCACTTAGCCTCTGAGTCTAAATGCAGAAAATCTTAGAACTGTATATTTACACAAAAGCTAGTTTATTCCAATATGTCAGAAGTATCATTTGTGATACAAAATATTGAATAAAAGTTCAGTTTCACTTGTTAAAATAAGAGAATCTTATGATGGTTTGGTGTTTATGATTGCAGAAGTCTGAAGTGCCAGGGCACAACTTAGATTCCTCCTCATACATGTCATGTTCACAGTGTTCAGTAGAAGAGCTTTACTTTGTGCTACTGGGAATTCTCTGGTATTCTTAGAGGAATTTTAGATCACTACTTCTTTTACTTCTGGAAAAATTACAGTTATACAACTGGTTGCATCTTGTGTTCAAAGTAATATTTATAAACAACATATTTCCTAAGGGTTGAAAATGAAGCCCCTGGGCTGAGGATGTAGCTCAGCAGCATAGTGTCTGCCTGGCAAGCACAAGGTCATGAGTTTGATTCCGGTACAAAAAAAATGAAATCCCCAAAATGAATCAGTGTTTGGCAAAATTATTGTACTGGTTATTGTTAATTCTGGATTGGTGTATTTTTTCTGCTTCATAAATCTTAATATTTTTGGAGGATGTCCATAATCTCTTTTAATATGTGGCTAAGCCAAAAGTAATTTTTATTTTTAAACACTTTCTATAAGGTAATAATATTGTTCAATTTGCTAGAATTTAGATTGGTTGTATAAGATACCAAAAAACCCAGGTGAAGAATGAAAACTAGTACATTATCTTTATATTTAAATTTCAGGAAAAATGTAGGTAGCAATAATGTGGTGAGAGTGATTTGCTCCTTTTCATGATTTTATATTTCCATCTACAACTTTAGACAATTTCACCCAAGATTTACAAACACATCTTATAACTACACTTACCTAGGTATCATTCATAAGAGTGCTGATAAAGTGGTTCCACTGTGTTTAATCATAAACCTGATTAAAAATATTAAGGGGTCATTCAACTAGCCATTTGATCATATATATGATGAAATGTGTCATAAGTGCATAAAACCATACACGTTTATAATACATATGATTTCTGGAAACAGTTTATTTCATCAGTGTAATAAATAAAAGGAAAAAAGTTTTTACTTTGTATGTTTGAGTTATAACACATGATATTTGACATACATGTCCATAATCAAGGAACTAATGTAGAAAAGCAAATTAGCGCCTTTCATTTTATATAGTAACTATTTTGTTTTTGGTGTTGAAAGCAAGCAAAATATACTATTTTCAAATTACCAGTGTAAAATATTATTAAGGATTAAAACTATAGTTTCCATATAGTTTTCTCTTGTTTAAAGAAAATAGAGCATTTAAACGTAGAAAAAAACAATGAGGAAATGTCAATACCTTTATGAAAAGCACACAACTTATTTAACAAAGTTTAATCAGACCTCTACATTCTACTGAAATTCCATGTGGGAAAAAAGCCTCCTACCTGAATTGAAGGAGAAAAATGATACTCTGGTAGGTAACTTTTAAGAAATTCCAAGATTAAACAGTACTTTTGTACCTAAACCTCGAAGCCTTTCCCTTTATCTCAGTTCACTCTTTCTTGGATACATCTTCTCTTGGTCTTTGTTTCCTCTATGCTAATTTACAAATATTTGTGCTATTCTGTTTATTTTCTTCCATCCTCACAATTACTTTCACTTATGTCAAATTCCCATTCCAAGGCTTTTGTTGTGTTTTTTCTCTTTTCCTTCCTGTCTTCTCTCTTTCAAAACTTTTATTTTAATATGAATTATACTTGACTACACTCAATATGAAAATTCCCACTATTTTTCATGTCACTTGGAGTACTCTTCATCTCTTCACTGTTATGATGCTTGTTTCCAATATATTTCAATTATTCTCTGATCTTAATTTTAATGCATAACAGAAACTTCTCTCATTAAAGTCATTGAAAATTTCTTA
Organism: Dolichotis patagonum; assembly: GCA_004027295.1. Taxonomy (NCBI): domain Eukaryota; kingdom Metazoa; phylum Chordata; class Mammalia; order Rodentia; family Caviidae; genus Dolichotis; species Dolichotis patagonum. The sequence goes on from PVJX010006886.1 coordinate 58,648, forward strand.
ATTTTACAATCAATTATATTAATTAAGTATCATACAGGAAATTAGTTTTGGTGTGGTGCTATACTGTGTTCTTGTTTGTCTTATCTTTCATAACACTAACAAAACTCTGCTTTTCATTTTCCTTTTACTTCTAAGATTGATCTGTTCATTATTTCTATAAGATAAGAGTGTTATTTAAAAAGTAGAAACTTTGAAAGTTGGGGTCATTTCAAAAAAAGTACATGTCCCACCAGGAAACATTGTTAAGCCTAATGTGTATACCATTTCCATTTACTGATGGAATGCCACTTTGCATGTCCAAATTTATAGCATCCATTTCATATGGAAAACTCAGGAGACATAGTAACATGGCTCCATGATTAATCATTTAGCACCCACTAAATACCATTAGCATGCCAGCATCAGTTTTCTCAAAAGGAGTAATGCTTAAGATATAAGATGTTTTCTACAAAATTCTAAAGACCTACCATACAATTCATCTATATAGGCTGCAAAAGGCTTCCATTCTCATTGTACATGCCACTGCAAGTTGAAGCATCACTGGATGATGAGTTCTTATGGCATCAGTTTGCAGAACAAAACTTGCTGCACAGCCTTGTCCTATGTGTATTACACTTAGGAGTAGAAGTTGTTTTGGACACTTGGCAAATGCATCACAATAACACATTCAAATAATGAATATATTATTTATTTATATATGGCCTCCAAATGAAACAACAGAATTTATTAGACTTTGTTTCATTTTTTGTTTTATAAGAGGCCCTAAGAAAAATACTTATATTTTACCTTAGAAGTGATACCATGAAATGTTCAGTTTCACTGACTCTTCAAAATTTCACTTAGGTAAAAAGCACTATGTTTTGTATGATTTATTCCCATCTTTTTGCTCAATAGCATTACCAATAAATTAAATACAATTGCTGCCACTAGTTCAGTGGTTCAAATCAGCACCAATATAATGGACCAGTGTGAAAGCTGCTACAAGAAGCAATGATCCATATCCTTGAGAAAGTATTTGCACAACATGTAATGAAGATGGAACAAATTTAAAAGTTCATAATTAAAAACTAACCCAGTTAGAAAATGGGCAAAAGTGCTTGGGAATATAGCTCAGTGGTGCTTTAAAATGCATAGGATCCTTAATTTGATCTTCAGCACCACACACAGAGACCAATGAGCAAAAGACCTGGGCAGATATTTTGAGGATGAATATATGCACATATAAAATGAGAATACAAAAATAGCAGGCTGTCTTAATCATCAGTAAAATGTAAATAAAATCTCAATGTATTTCACAACTCACTTATTCAGATGATCAAAAATGAAAAACAAATCTACTCATACTGGAAGCTTCAGTGAAGAACATTTTCAGTCTAACAGATAATAAAGTGAGTTAATAAAAAATTGTACCAAAAATTAAGAAGGTGGTCAATATAAGTCAACTTCCAAACATAATATTAGATATCCCTGCATATCAGGTTACTTATTCAACAGTTTTCAAAGTTTTTACAATAACTTCTCTTTTATCTGCATTATATTTCTCTATCCACAATTCTTTCTCAGTCACAAAATTCCAAGTAATCAGTGTGATTGATTAATGAAAAAATATAATGTTATTATTTGTGCTTTCATAGCTGTCTGAATGTTAAGAATCAATTCAAATTATTTCTTTCCATAGTCCTTTGGATTTTGAGGAAAAACCTGAAGTTGCATAGTGTCAGATCCAGGGAATAATCAGGGCACACTGTAATATTTTTGTGAACCTGCTTTTCTGTTTGCACTTAAAAGCAGTATTCACAATATGTTTGATCACATCTCACAGAGACTCTCACAGAAGAATACTTTCAGAACAGTTTTAGAAAGAGTAATGATGATTGCATGAATGTGTCACTAGCAAGACAGAATATTTTGAGGGGATTAATTAAAAACTGTATTTTGACTGTAAGTTTTAAGTTTAATGATATACATTATTATATGATAATGCCTTGCATTCTTTTTTCCCCTATCTTTTTATTCATGAGATGAGTGGAGTTAAATGTTGTATTTAACAAAAACATTGTACTATAGGCATGATTATATATCAGTCCTCATAAATATAATATAAATTCTATAATGTGCATATTGAGTTTTATTTTTCTAAATGAATGTTTATTCACAAGTCTTTTTGTTTACAATGAGAAGGAAATTTAAGCATTTTGCTACCATGTTTACAATTTCTTATGGTTTTCTTTCAACTTGGGGAAAAGAAAAAAATGCTGGCCTAGCCTCCCATGCTTTTTGTGATCTCTTAAATGCTGATTCCCTGTGTTGCCATCTAACTTCTTTCACTTCTTCCTTTGCAGGTTTTTCATGTTTATAATTTTTATTTTCTCTAACATCAAGACTCTCTTATAATCTAAGTCCTTCAATGATCAGAGTACTATAAGTGGTGGGGTGACAGATATCAAATGTTTACAAAGTAAGACTCCAGAACTTGGTCCCAGAGCTACTGACAGAAACCTGCATTTTAAGAAGATCTCTAGGTCATTATTGGGCACTTGTGTTTGAGAAGGATAGATATTGATCACCGTCTATTGAATATGTCTTTGTTTTTCTTTAGCTACACCTTCTCACATTAGACTAGTAGTTCTCATCAAGTTTCATTTTAATGTGGTAAACCTAGTATTTATCTAGGCTTGAGGTTTTATCTAGGCTATAGGTTTTATGAGAAACACAGATATACTTTGGGTCAGTTTCAGCAAGCAGCCTGTATCTTCAGTTTCATTACATGTTTTGAATAGCTGACACAGAGCCATACCAATCAAAGCTTTCACAACTGTACATTTTAGATACACTCTGGGTCCTGTAATTAATCTTGAATTATCCTTGAGATGGATTATATTGAGTGACAATGCAGCTTTAGGTTTTTTAAAATTTTGTTTAAAGAGAAAAGAACAAAACAATAAATGATAATAACAACACATAATTCCAAGTAAAAAAGGAAAATAACAAAACAAAATAAAAACTCTAAGAAATCATTACTTGATAAATTACATACTGACCTCTTGGAAAGTGTTGTGCAAATTTCAAAATTAAAACATGCAAAGGAGACATTCAAACAGTGAGGCTGTTAAGAGTTCTGCTCCATGATCTGACAAAAACAGTAATATGGTCATCCATTTTACACACTTAAACATACATGTAATTATATCAAAAGTGTAAAATTAAACACAACAAAACAGAACAAAGCAGATCACAAGAAAGCAATGTAAGAGACATAAATTTCAAAGCTGGACAATCAGAGATATTTACTCTCTATCTATCATATTGACTCTTGTTTTCTTCCAAGTAGTTGTCTGTATCATCACAAACAGGGAATTCACATAAAACAACATAGTATGGAACTGATCTGAATAGGATGAGGAAGGGGTTTCAGGTCTTCAAGACCAGACAATAGGGACGCCAAGAATGGCTGTCATAGTGTCTCTCATTCTCTTCAAAACAGCTGTCTATATCTTCATGTGTGTTGAACTTAAACAAAACAAAACAAGTTAAAATACTTTGAACAAAGAATGATAGTATTGCTGGATTTCACATCATGACATTATGGAGTCGGCACTGGGTACTCTAGTGTCTCTTTTTCTTCAAAGTAGTTGTTCATTTCATCATGCATTATATAGTTGGTTCTCACAAACTGTTTATAAGCTTTACACATTCATGAGTCTCTAAATGTATATCTATCCTTTCTGTATTAGAAGGAAAAACAAAACAAAGCAACACAAAAGAAAACAATTCCTAGAAAAGCATGAAGCAAAAAAGTCATATAAAACCACAATACAAGGTGATCTACAATGGCTACCATGATGTCTCAGCAGTGTATAACAACATTAATAAAAACAAAGCATTGGAGACATTATAAGACTTCAAAAGCAGGTAATAATCAAACCAGAGTGAATCTTGTTATCTTCAGTGTAGTTGCCTATACTCTTAAACTTGATGTTCTCAATCATAACAGATTTGAATAAAATCAGTCAATACAAAATGGCAATCTAACAAACCAGACTCAAATAAGATCAGTCACAATAAGACAGTATGAGTTATACAGGGCTTCAGATTAAGTTGATAGGAAATTAAGGATGATTACCATAATGTGTCCTGTTATTTTTGGGATAGCTAACTATGCCCTCTAATCTAGTGTAAGTAGACAAACTGGAACACCATGTAATTCATCTAAACAGAGTGGTGAGAATAATGTAGATTTTAAATATTTTTACCACATTAACAATATACTCTGCCTTCCTTTTTTAGACTATTCCTCCCCTTTTACTCCCATAGGGTGCACTGCTTATTTTGGGTTCCACTAACTCCCTATACTGAGCATCTCAATGCACCCTATCTCCTGATCTACTCTGCCTGTGTTTCTTTTTGTTAGCATATTGAGCTCATCTATATTAGAGATTACAGCCAATCTTTTTTGCCTCATTTCTGCTATCCTGTTTTTCTGCCATTGGTTGTCTATTTTTCTCTTTCATTCCACTGTCTGCTCTGTTTATTGAGGCCTCTCTGCCACTGTTCCTGAAACCCTCATATTCTTTTTCTCTCTCTTTCTAGAATGTCCTTCAGCAGTTTTTGTAGGATTGGATTGGTGGTCACAAATTCTACCAATTCCTCTTTGTCATGGAAGCATCTTGCTTCTCCATTAATTTCTAGAGAGAGTTTTGTAGGATACATCAACCAGGGCTGGAGGTTGTTCTCCTTCAGGGCTTGAATTACTTTGCTCCAAGCTCTTCTTGACTCGAGGGTCTATGTTGAGAAGTCTAACATGATTTTGATGGGTTTTCCTTTATAGGTGATCTGTTTCTTTTCTCTGATGGCTTTTAATATTTTGTTCTTATATTGAATTTCTCAGAACTTGATTATTATGTGTCAGGTTATAGCTCTGTTTTGGTTGTAGGTGGCTGGAGTTCTGTATGCTTCATACATCTACATATCATTCCTTTGTCTATGTTTGGGAAGTTTTCCTTAATAATTTCTGTGACTAGCCATTGCAATTCCTTTGTTTTGACTCCTGCTTCTTCATTCATATGCTTTATTCTTAAGTTATAGATCCTCTTGATGTCTTGTAGCCTTCCTATTGTTACTGCCTGCTCCCTTGTTATTTTTAAGAGATCTTCCTTTTCATGATCACACATTGCAAGCCTGTCTTCAAGTTTTGATCTATCCTTAGTGTCTTTCAAGCAGTTTTGTCAGTTCAATGAAGTTTTTAGTTTCCTGCTAATCTCTTTTAATCTGCTTCATGTATTCTAGGTTTTCTTTATATTCTTCATATTCTTCATGGAACATTTCTCTTCTTTTTTGTGTGTGTTCCTCCATTCTTCAGTCTGTTTCTTGAGAAGTTCTTAGCATTTCTTTTACTAATCTACTTATATCTTGCTTAACTTGAATTAATATTTCAGTTTTGAGCTCATTTATGAGGTCCCAAAGATATCTCTTTATGTCTGCTGATTCTGTGCTTGATGTTGCATGTTTCCTGCCCTCAATCTCTTCTGTATTTACCTCTCCTGGATCAATATGCTGAGGGTTAGTGGCTGGGGGATTTTTCTTATTTCTCTCTCTTGTCATGTTTTGGTTCCTTCCATACAAGTGTATATTGTAATTTCCAGCCTCTTTTCTTGTTGGTTAGGGATCTTCTGGAGCACACAGGCTAGAGGCTTCTGTGCCATGATTAAGGAATTGGTTTGTGATGACCCACTGGGTCCTGGCCAGGGGCACAGCCCAGGCCAAGCAGATCCCATCAATCCAATGCACAAAGGGAGCATACAACTGAAGCCACTTCCTTACGGAGTTCAGGCCATCCTACCCAACTCCAACATGGTGTCCAGTTGGTTGCCCCTTTCTCATGGGAGGGTCTTATTCCCATCACTCACCGTGATTCATGCCGGTCCCTGAGAGATGCTGAGCTCCCCAACCTCCAACTTCAGCATGGCTGTGACACAAATTCACGGTGCCTCTGTGTGAGTCTTGTGTAGGGCTGGTTCCTGGCAAGTCGCTCGCAGGGCTGTTTAGCTCCATGCTCAGGGCTGCTCAAGCCAGTCGCATCAGTGTGGGTTCAGATGCTCAGGTTGATCTTGGGCATGAATTCAGGTAGCTCAGTGAGAGTGCCATGCTCTCCAATCTTAGCTTCTCTAATGGTAGTCCCAGGATCTCATATTTGAGCATTTTCTTTCCCTTCAGATTCTTCTGCGTTGAGACAATCCATCTCCCTCTGTTTGAGTCTCTCTAGGGTGTTCTATTCTGGCATCTGAGCTGTCTCTCTCAGAGAGGCTCCCTATCCTGCTACCTACCAGCCCTCCATCTTTTCACCTCCCTTGCAACTTTAATTCTTAAAATGGAAATATCTATGATAACTTGATGTTTATGATTCCAGAAGTCTGTGATTCCTGGGGAAAACTTAGACTTCTTGTTCATGTCCACATTCACAGTGCCCAGTAGAATAACTTCAATTTTTCCTCCTGGGAATGCTCTGGTACTCCTAGGAGAGTTTTAGTTCTATACTTCTTCCACCTGTGAAAAAAGAACAGTCATTTAAGCGGCTGACACTTCTATTCAAAGCAAATAGCATTTTATATAAACTGCATTTCCTGAAAGTGAGAAATGAAAATAATTGTTATTGTCCATGTTGAATTAGTGTATGTTTTCTGTTTTGTAAGGCTCATACTTTTCACGGATCTCCACTGTTTTTTTCAATATATAGGTAAGCTAAAAATAATATTTAAAAAATCTTTTTACAAAAGTTTAAAATTTTGTTTATTTTTTAATAATTTAAATAGGGTGTACAAGATACCAAAAGATCCAGATGAAAATTGTTAGATAGTGCATTGTATTCTTATTTTATTTTTGTGGAAAATTTGGTAAAGATATTGCTTGAGAAGACTTTGAGATTTAATGAATTTATATGGTGAACTTCAACTTTAAATGATTTAATCCTAGGTTTATGTGTCCCTGGCATAATGATTTTTACAGAAGAAATATTTCTGAAATGTATAAAGTGGTCCATTGTGTTTTATGAGCCATTACATTTTAATATGTCACTTAAATACTGGCAGACCTTTCACCCACTTTTCATGGTGTTTCATTACTTTATGCAGATTTAAAATATGACAAAATGCTCTTACGTCACTCCCTCCAACATTTATGCATTAATCAGTGACCACACACAAACTAAATGTGATTATTTCCAACTATATTTTAATTTAGGATTTCATGGAAAGGTTTCCATTCCTAATAAAAATATATTCAATGTATAATTTTGGTGCTCTTGTTTGTAAAGTTCCTGTTTTCAAGTACAAGCTATTCCTTTTCTGATTCTTTTTTTTAAATTGGAAGAAGCACATTTTGTATTCAAATTACAACCTCTGCTGGTAAATGCTGATGTACTAAAAAGTACAAACAAAAAAAATCACTAAAAATCTAGACAGGGACATTAAAACCTGTGATTCAGGCAGAAAAGCCTGTGAGATAATGAGCTTGGTTATATCACTATAAAAACATATTCTCATGCATTATTTTTTTATGCTTATCTATCTACAGTGATGTATTCTTTATTCTTTTTTGTCTTATTTTTGTTTACTCACTCCAAATTCACTTTGTACTTCTTCTGTCCTGTTTCCTTCTCTATTCATTCCTGTCTTCTTTCATATACATCTTTTATAAAAATGCTCTATAGGAATTTGGGTTACATTTGATTACACGCAATAGGAAAATACCAAACATTCTTCATAATTTGGAGTATTCCCTTTCATTCTCTTTGTTGTTATGCTACTTGTTTCCTATATACTTTCAAATGTTCTCTTATCTTAATTTTATTACAAAACAGAAACTCCTGCTAGTGAGGACACTAAAAATTCATTTCTACAATCAAATAATTTTATTAATCCCACATCTATTAGAACATTGGTTTTGGTACTGGATATTATTCTTTTCTTTGTGTGTTACTGGAGTATACATTTTCTCTTTATGTCCAAAAGACTCTGATTTTTGTTTTTCCTTCTGTTTTTGGAGTCATGATGCACATGACTTTTTTATCTTATATCTTGCCTCACTTTTGTTCTGTACAATGCTTTGGATACCAGTGAGAGTTGAGTTTCTCAAATGGAAATTGGCTCAAAGTAAAACCTACTAGAGAGATTACAGTTATCTGTGTGAAAATGGACAGACAATAAGAAAACAAGGCACCAATGAGCAGCCAAATTACGATCCAATGTTATCTTAATAAAGATTGCTATCACTTCTATTGGTCCTTAGATGTCACAACTCACACTATCGATGCTATTGCTGAGGAGATGGGTTGTATTTGCTAGAATCTTGATATTATTGCTTTGGGAAACTTTTCAGTTTTGTCTCTGTACAGTTCTCTATATGTCTCCATTTTGGAAGTCCTGAAATGTGGGTTGCCTTGTGCAAATCTAAATAATAGGTCCTCATTCTAAGTGCATGGGGCATGGGAAAGCAAGTTTCTTTTTTTTGATTCTCAAGTTAATGGTAGCCTTTGCCAACCAAATGAGGGTTCAAATATGTCCATCTAATAAATGATTTCTGTCCATATTCTAATTACCAATCTCTTTAATAACATTCTTTCAATATTTTGCCTGCATCTCTTTTCCTTGTGCATATTCACTGAAATACAGGTTACCCATTATGTGCTTCCAACCACTCCAGTGACATCCATGGTATTTCTTCTGTTTATATCTAGTAGATTAATGCATTTAACTAAAGGCTCCATCTGCAGATCTGACAAGTTCACAGTTTTACTCCTTCTGACCACATACCCAGTCAGCAAGGGACATCACTCTGCTTCACTGTCCACTTTTTAATATTCAGTGTGGAACCTAATCCTAGTGATTCTCCATTCTCTTAATTATTGCAAATGCCACATCATATGTGGAGTAGGTATGACTCTTAAGTTCACATCATCAGAGGAACATTTTAAAAATACAATTCTTGACTCATTCTTGAACTTTTGACTATTTCTCAAGTAATACCTCATACTATGTTTTCTACATTGAACTCTTCTAGGCAATGGTGATGAATAATATGGTTTGATAAGTACTGGACAATAGCAATAGCATCCTGAATATTATCCCTGATTTCAATATTCCCTTCCTGTTGCTATTATGTATACTACTAAATATTTCAAACAAAGAAAATTTTATCATATTATTCCATAGTTTAAAAAACCTTAGCACACATGTACTTCTTGAGAGATAAATTTCAAATTCCTTAACATGACATTCAATTCAGTTTATAAACATGAAAATTCAGGTAGCCTTACTCTCAACTCTGAACATGTATGACATAGAATTTACTACTACATTCAAAAGTTCTCAATAAATTTGGAACATACTTAGTCTCTCATTTTCTCTAAATCTCACACTTTGGGCACATTTCTTGAACTAAATTAATTGAAGTATTTCCTTTCTAATTCCTGCAAGCTATTTGCTGCTATGGAAGTTATATTAATTCTGAAAAGTGCATTTTGTCATTGTAGATAAGTGACTTTTATCACAATTCTTATTCTACAATATTCACCTTATAAAACCTCAGTAACTTGAAGTTTTGTTTTTTGCTTTTACTACATTTCATCTCAGGCAACTTCCAGTGAGGACCTGGAAATGAAAAATGCAACACTGCTGACAGAGTTTGTCCTCACAGGACTCCCATATCAACCGGAGTGGCAAATTCCCCTGTTCCTGGCATTTCTGGCAATATACCTCATCACCATTGTGGGGAATATGGGTCTGATTACTCTCATCAGAAAAGACCCTCATCTTCACACACCTATGTATTTTTTCCTTGGGAATTTAGCCTTTGTAGATGCTTGGCTCTCATCCACTGTGACACCAAAAATGCTGGTTAACTTATTAGATAAATATAAGATGACATATTTCCCTGAATGCATGATACAATTTTTCTCCTTTGTAGTTAGTGCAACCACAGAAAGTTTTCTCTTGGCAGCAATGGCTTATGATCGCTATGTGGCTATATGCAAACCTTTATTTTACCCAGTGATTATGACAAATAGACTATGCAGCCAGCTATTAATTTTATCATTTGTAGGTGGCTTGCTTCATGCTTTAATTCATGAAAGTTTTTTATTCAGATTAACTTTCTGTAATTCCAACATCATACATCATTTTTATTGTGATGTCATTCCATTGACAAAGATATCCTGTACTGATCCTGCCATTAATTATCTAATGCTTTTCATTTTCTCTGGTTCAATACAAATATTCAGCATTGTGACTATTCTTGTCTCTTATACATTTGTTCTCCTTACAGTTTTAAAAAAGAAATCTGAAAAGGGGGCAAGCAAAGCCTTCTCCACTTGCAGAGCCCATCTCTTGTCTGTATCATTATACTATGGCCCTCTTCTCTTCATGTATGTGCATCCAACATCTTCACAAGCAGATAATCAAGATATGATCTTCTCTCTATTTTACACCATCATAAACCCTGTACTAAATCCATTTATCTACAGCCTGAGAAACAGACAAGTCATAGAATCACTGAAAAAGATATATAAGAGAAATACTTAGATCTCTTATTATCTACTTTTAATTAAAATACATTTTGAAGAAAATTTGAATATTTTAGTAGTATTCAAAGATTATTACAGTCACAGGTATACAATGCTTTTGAATTAAATTTTTTCTACTTTATTACCTTCTTAAAACATTTCCATCATATATGTATAAATTATTTTAATGTATTATTCATGTCATACCAGGAAGATTAAAGCTAAAGAACAGTGAAATCATTTTACATGTTGTGTTATTCCATTACAAATATACTGAGCACTACACACAATTTCTTTCCAAATGTACTTGAGTATGATAAGTATATAAGGATTATAATTCTATGTAACTTGGGAATCATATCAGTTTTACTGCATTGTAGTGGAAGATTTGTCTTTGAATGAGAAGAAAATTCAGGAATATTCCAAACCTCAAAATCTTTCATTCTACTTGTTTGGGAAATGGAGAGTTTCACATCTGGAGAAGTTTAACTAACATTTCATACAGAAATATATACAAAAGCTTTAACATAATTTTAAAAATGAGAAGGGATTTAAAATAATAAGTTAAGGAAAAATACTAAACTATTCCCTTAGTTCAGTGTGTTTGAGTAAAGAAAAGATATGTTTTACATCTCTTTGCCTCTGGTGCCATTCTTAGGTCTCTTTCCAGGTGTACTTGTTTGTGGATAATGTGCTTCACTAATCCAGAAAGATAATAGATTAAATAATTAAGCATGGATGAACATAAATAAGAAGGAGCAGAATAGAAAGAAGTGTTTTTATTACTCCTTTAGAAGATACAAAAGAAGGTCATTACCATTTGAAGTATACAGATATGTCACATGAGGGACTTTAAAAGAATATTACCAAAGTTCAAGTAGGCATAAAATGATATAATGCTATGGTGTCCAACATTTGCCTTGGAAAAATACTCAACTGTTATATTTGTATGCTCTTTCTATTGTTTTAATGTAGTTTGTGATAAATTTATCTTTGCCATTTACCTCTATTTCATCCTTGCAAACACTCTGATTTTCCATATTTTCTGTCAAATGATTCTTCATACACAAGCCACAAAATAAATCTCATTCTTCTTCAATAACTTTTAGTGCACTGTTATTTCTATAAGACTGAGTCAGCAATGTTAATGTTGATTGCAGTTCAACTACTTTTATGTTGTTCTATATCAACATAATTTATTTGTTCATCAGTACATCCAAATTACATGATATACATGTGCTTTGAAGATGTTTGTAATAACAAACATACATATACATGTATGTATATATATGTATGCACATATATAGATATATATTTTTATATATATAATAATATAAATATATATTTATATAGATAGATAGATAGATAGATAGATATCTGCTCTCTGCTTTTGCTCATGGTGGCATTTTTCTAGTCTCTTAACACTAAAGTTTTGATTTAACTTTGAGTTTTGTTGTTCTATCATTTTTGCATTAAAATATGTATTATAGCCCACACATTTTTTAGCTGTCTTTTAACTTCTAAATATACTTCACTACCTCGGGTATATATTTTTGCTTCTGTAAGTCTGTCACTTCAGAGACTCACTCTGGGTCCTATTCATTATTTCTACACAGAAAGCCCATGTTATTGCTTTCCTGTTGTTTAATGATTTTTGTTGTTGTATAATGTCCCCCTGTACTGTTTCCTGTCAATCACATAGGATTTTATTTGTTTATCCATTGTTATAACACAAAGACAAAATGCATTATAATCAGCTGTGGCATCTTCCTTCTATTGTAATGAAAATACATTACCAAACTGTAAACCTTAAACTATGAGTTCTTGGATAAGGTCTATAACCTATATAGTCTTACTTTAGTTTTAGAGCGTATGAGAAAAGCATTTCAGGGCTTCTCAGAAGTTTAGCCTTTGAAGCTTTCTCATAACTGCCATATCTACAGATTTCTCTTCTTTGTTTTGTGCTAAATTCTAACTCATTATTTTTTGTCTTCCATAAATTCATCAAAATCACTCTTTGATGTAACTCTCTTCTTACTTCTCTTATTGATTCATTTCCTTATATATACTACTTTCTTAATCATAGGATGCCAGAGATGAGCTGATACAAAACTTGTCAGTATAATATTTTTGATAAGATATTTGATATTTTACTTTTCCATTAAATAAATTCTCTCATACAAGAGAAGTTAAGTGATATACACATTTTTGCATTTGATTTATTTCAGCTAACATTATGGTCTTGAAGTACACGCCTTTACTCACAAATGCCTCAACATTATCCTTTATCCTTCACCCATTCATCTGCTGATAGGCATATAAGTTATTTCCAAGATTTAGGTATTAAAATTCTGCTGCTATAAACATACATATGTATGTAACACCTTAATATGATGAGTTTCACTCTTTTGAAAAGATATCGATAAGGGGAGCAGCTGGGTCAAATGGAATTTCTATTCTTAGTTTATTGAGGAATCTCCATGATGATCCCCAGTATGCTTGTATTAGTGTATGTTCTCACCAAAAAGTTTAAGGTTCCTCTTTCCATGCAGCCTCATCGATATTTGTTATAATTCAATTTACTGTTTGTGTCCATTCTTTGTTAAGATGGAATCTCAGTATTGTTTTCATTTCCATTTCTCCAATAGAAAGCTATCTTACATATTTTTTCATGTATTTACTCTCCATCTCTACTTATTCTTTATATGTGTCAATTCATTTTGTCACCCTTTTTTCATAGGATCTTTTATTTCAAGGAGTCTATTATTTTAGTTCCCCATCTATTTCTGAAGTTAGTCCTCTTTCTCAGAAATGGCTGGCAAAACAATTTTCTCTTTCTGTACAATGTCCCTTTACTTGTTTCCTTTGATGTGAATATTTTTCCCATTTTACTTTAAAGAGAATAAGACAAAAGACGTCAGTACAGAGCAGATCAGAACCAGACAACACAGGCAACACAATACTTAACATTAAGACAACAGGACATTAAGAATAGCTATCACAATATTTCTTTCTCTGCTATAGTTGAGCATAGTTTCAAATACAATAATCTCAAACATAACAAAAAAGTATAAAACCATTCAAAGAGTGAAAGAATTACAGGGCATTCTGAACCGAATAACAGAGAATGATCAATGGGTACTATAACATCGCATTTTCAATAAAAAATTTTGTTTAAACTATCACACATATTCAAATCCCAATAAGACACAATGTGATAGAACCAATGGCAATAGAAGAATAGAAGCTTGGTAGGACTTCTAAGGACAGTATTAAATCAGCAATAGCTGTCATAATGTTTTGTTCTCTTCAAAACAGCTGTTCATAACATCACGTATAATAAAGTCAAACAAAACAGAATAAAACCATTCCAACTGATGAATGAAAACACTGAAAGGCTTCAAAGCTATGAGATGGGGACTCATGATTACCATAAGATCTTATATACTCTTACCACCTCTCATACTAGGGAGACTAGATGGTATTCACACAGGTGAGTTTGGTTTATTTCACTTATGAGTATGGTCTCAAGTCATGTCCATTTATTTATAAATATCTCAATATGATCATTCTTTATAGCTGAGTAGTACTCCATTGTATAGAAATACCACAACTTTTTTATCCATTCCTCAGTTGATGGGCACTTAGGTTTTTTCAAAGATCTGGCTATTACAAATTGTGCTGCTATAAACATGGGTGCACATATATCACTGTGGTATGATGTTCTCAGATCTTCTGAGAATATGCCCAGAAGTGGAATAGCTGGGTCAAATGGGACCTCCAGACCCAGGTTTTGGAGGAATCTCCAGACTGACTTCCACAGTGGTTGCACCAGTCTACACTCCCACCAATAATGCAGAAGAGTTCCTTTTTCCCCACAGCCTCTCCAACACTTGTTGTTGGTAGTGTTTTCTATCCTGGCCATTCTTTCTGGAGTGAGATGGAATCTCAGTGTGGTTTAATTTGCATTTCTCTCATGACTGATGATGATGAACATTTTTTCATGTATTTATTTGCCATTTGTATTTCTTCATCTGAGAACTGTGCATTCATTTCAGATGCCCATTTTTGGATTGGGTCTTTGAATTTCGCAGGTCTAATTTTTTTAAAATTCTTTATAAGTTCTAGACAGAAGTCCTTTGTCTGAGGGACTGTCCAATAAGATTTTTAATCAATTTGTGGGTTTTCTTTTCACTCTGCTGGAAATCTCTTCTGACATGCATAAACCCTTTAATAAGATGTGGTCCCAGTTATTGATTCTGGGAAGTATTTCCCATGTAGTTTGATTCTTGTTCATGAATTCTCTTCCTACCCCTATATCTTTGAGATTTTTACCCACTTGGTCTTCCAGCAGATTTAGTGTTACTGTTTTAATATTTAGATCTTTTATCCATTTAGATTTTAGTTTAGTACATGGTGATAGGCATGGGTCTAGTTTTAGTCTTCTGCATATGGACAGCCAATTTTTCCAGCACCATTTGTTAAAGAGATTATTGTTCTTCCAACAAGCATGTTTGGCCCTTTTATCAAAAATAAGGTGGTTGAGTAAGTTTGTGGTTGTGGTTGTATCTTCCAATCTATTCCACTGATCTTCAAGTCTGTTTTTATTCATGTACCATACTGACTTTATTACTGTAGCTTTGTAGTATAATTTCAAAACAGGGATTGTGATGCCTCCTGCCTTGCCTTTGTTGCTTAGAATTCCCTTTGCTATTCTAGGACTCTTCTGGTCCCAGATGAATTTTAGCAGTGATTTCTCTAGATCTATGAAGTATGTTAGTGGTATTTTGATTGCGATTGCGTTGAATCTGTATAGTAATTTTGGGACAATGGCCATTTTACAATGTTTGTTCTTCCTATCCATGAACAGGGGATGTCTTTCCATTTTATGAGGTCTTCTTTGATTTCCTTTTTCAGGGTATTATAATTTTCACTGTATAGGTCTTTAATTCTTTCTTGAGATTAATTCCTAAATATTTCATTTTTTTGGATGATAGTGTAAAGGGTGTGGCTTCTCTTTTTTCTCTCTCAGTACTTTTGTTGTTAGTATATAGAAATGCAATTGATTTTTGAATATTGACTTTGTATCCAGCTACCTTGCTGAATTTATTTATTATATCTAGGAGTCTTTCAATAGAGTTTTGGGGGTCTTCTATGTAAAGTATCATGTCATCTGCAAATAATGATAATTTAACTTCCTCTTTTCCTATCTTTACTCCTTTTATTTCTCTTTCCTGTCTTATTGCTCTAGCTAGTATTTCCAGTACTATGTTGAATAG
>PVJX010006887.1:0-16042 GCA_004027295.1 Dolichotis patagonum
GGTGGATTCCTTGTTCTCCCGGCACCCCTGCACCACACGGTGCAGGTCCCAATGCACCAGGGTCTCTCTCCTTCAGGCCAACGAAAGTCTGCCACACTCTCAGCCGCCCCCCAGAGAGGGGAAGAGCTCCTTGTTCTCCTGGCACCCCGAGTCAACCGTGTGGTGCAGGTCCCGAGGCACCAGAGTCTCTTCCCTGCAGGCCCCCTAAAGTCCACCATACTCACCTGCTATTTCTTTCTGATGAATTGACCATTCCATTTCCAAAGTTCTGAAATGGCCAACAGACCACAGAAAGAATTCTCTTTAGGCTTCTGTTTGAAACCAGCAGCTACAGCAATCTGCTGGCCTTGCTTCAGATCCAAAGTGTAGCGATTCTTTACAAAACTAGGACTAGAGTTCCCATTCAACCTAGCTGTCTCCCTTCTGGATATCTTCCCAAAAGAATTTTAAAAATCATACCACAGAGATAATATGTACACCCATGTTTATAGCAGTACAATTTATAACAGCCAGATCTTGGAAACAACCTACTGCCCATCAACTGAGAAATGGATAAAAGATGTGGTAGCTGGGCATAGTAGTGCACACTCCTGTAATCCCAGCACTTGGGAGGCTGAGGCAAGAGACTTGTTTGCAAGTTTGAGACCAGCCTGGGCTACAAAGTGAGCCCAAGGCCAGCCTGAACTATATAGCAAGACTTTGTCTTAAAAAGACCAAAAAAAAAAAGGTGTATTTTTCTATGATGGCATACTACTCAGCCATAGAGAAGAATAAACTGAAGACTTTTATAGGTAAATGAATGCAACTTGAGACCACACTCATAAATGAAATAAATCAGACATACATGTGTCAACATCGTATTGTCTCATTGGTGTGAGAAGCTGAAATAAACAGCATGTATATGTATGTATATATAATGTATATTAAAAAGATAAAATAGTTATATTACTGATTTCTCTGAGTTCATTGAAAAAGATTTGTGCTGGTATTGTTTGAACAACTGAATGCAGATGTTATGTGCTCTGGATGAATGATTTGGGGATGATAATGCACAATGTATATACTATTGTTGCCCCCAGATTGACATGTTTTGAATTTTTTTTTTTTCTCTTTGAAATAAAATAGATTTAGCTGGGTGTGGTGGTGCACACCTGTAATCCTACTATTTGGGTGGCTGAGGCAGAAGGATTGCTGTGAGTTTGAGGCCAGTCTCTGCTACAAAGTGAGTTCAAGGCCTATCTGAACTGCATTGGTGAAACCCTGTCTCAAAAAGACAATAAAATAAATAAAATAAAATAAAATAAAATAAAATAAAATAAAATAATGATTTGAAAAAATACTTATATCTAATACACTGATTCTGACAATATTTGGTTTGTTTGGCAATACTGTAAGTTCTGCTTTTTTTTTTATTGTACTGGGGATCAAACTCACAATGTTGAGTTTACCAGGTAAGCACTTGAGCCACTGAACTAAATCCTCGGCCCTGTAAATTTTGCTTTTAAACAAAGCTGTTTGTTCATTATAAACCAGATAAAAACTGTAGTTTGTTGATTAGTTTTTGGCTCAGATACTCCTTAAACTACCAAAAATTAAAGTGCAATATCATGGGTTTGTTTTTGTTTTTGTTTTGTCCTTTTGAGACAGTTTCACTATGTAGTCCAGGCTAGCCTTAAACTCACTTTGTAGCCCAGGTTGGCCTGGAACTCACAGCAATCCTCCTACTCCAGCCACCCTAGTGCTGGGATTACAAGCAGATGCCACCACACCTAGACTGTATATTTCTAAGGACAAATTTAAAATAGAAATTTGATGTTTCTTGGATCATAAAAATATAGCTGTATATAGTATAATAAAATTAGTAAAAAATTATCATCAAAAAGCGGGGGAGGCTGGGGTTACAGATCAGCAGCACAGCACCTACCTGGCAAGCACAAAGTTGTGAGTTTGATCCCCAGTACCAATCATCCTCCTCCTCCTCCTCCTTCTCCTCTTCATCATCATCATCATCATCATCAGGTTGGCAGGAGTGTAGCTAAGTGGGAGAGCTTTGGTCTATCATGAGTGAAACACGGGGTTCATCCTCTGCACAAAAACAAAACAAAATCACTACGTTGAGTCCATGAGATTTTATAGAGGTTTTTTTGTTTGTTTGTTTTTGTTTTAAGATTTAAGAAAGTTTTAAATTGAAAAAAAGAAGAGTTTAAGTTGGTTTGTACATGAGACCAAAGATTAACCAAAGGCCTCTTTGGAAGTGGCTGTTGTAATTTACTATATTCTTAAATAAAACATTAAGGCTTGTGACTATAATATGTGTATTTTATGGCAGGTTATTAAGCACAAACAAGTTTACATTTTTCATTTGTTCTGTGGTGCTGGGATGGAACCCAAAGCCCTTCACATGGTAGGCAAGTGCTGTCACTGAGCCACAGCCTAAACCCCTAAATTCACTGATTTTACCAATAAAGCCAATCTGTTTTCCCCCTGGTAGTAGGAAATGAATCTAGGACCTTCTCACTGAGCTACATCCTCAGGCCCTCTTCCCTTTCTTAATTTTCTATTTTAAGACAGTGTTTCTGAGTTGCTCAGGTTGGGCTCAAACTTTCTTTTTGCCTCAGCCTCCCAGAGAGTGCTGGAGTTACAGCAGGGCTGAACACCTTTTATTGTTATGTGACTTTCCATACTTCTAGTAATGCTTGCCTCAGACTGGGTGATCTGTCTGTGTGGATGTGGCTAGGAATTGAATCAAGGCCTTGAGGACAAGAGGTAAGTGCTCTGCAGCTGAGCTATACTCTCAGGCCTGTTTATTTAACAAAGTTGCCAGTAGGGCTAGTGCATTTCTTTCCATTTGTTTACTTTCTTTTTCTACTTTTTTTCTTTTTATTTGTACCAGGAATCAAACTTTTTTTTTAAAATAGGTCTCACTATGTAGTCCGCGCTGGTCTCAAATTTGTAGTATCCTCCTAGCTCAGCCTCTTGACTGATGAATTACAGGCCTGTGCTACCATGCAGAGCTCACCCCTGGCCTTTCTCTCTCTCTCATATAATTTGTTTTAGACCAGCTTCACAGTCCTAGTCATTTAGTCTACCTGGATATCATACCTACAACCTGCAGAACGGTGAGACAGCACCTTTCTGCTCTTAAAGTCACATCATCTGTGGTGTTCTGCTCCAGCAGCCCAAGGAAATAAAGACAGGTGACCCAGTTTGCTGCCTTGATGGCTTCGCATTTTTTGTCTTTTAAAAACAGAGGGGGCTGGGACTCGGGATTTAGCTCAGCGGCATAAGCGCCTGCCTTGCAAGTGCACAGTCGTGAGTTCGATCCCCAGTACCAATTAAAAAAAAAAAAACCAGAAAGATGTCTGCTAGAGATGGGGAAAAGCAACTGAAAGGAAATGATTTCAGCATATGTGAGCATGGGACAATCAGGAGACACATGCACCATCATCTAGGAAGCACAGAAGATGATGTCCACTTTCTGTATTTTTTATAGTTTGTGTTTTATTTATTTGTAATGTTTTTATTGGTACAGGTTTGTTATACATAATGATCACATTCATTACAGGGAATTTGTACCTGAATGTAATGTATCTTAATTCTTTTTTTTCCCATTCCCCTCCTCTCCCTTCAATCTTTTTTCCCTTCTCCATTTACAAAAGCTTTGTTTCTATTTTTTCCTCCCACTCTCTTTTTTTAAATCCCTTTTCCCTTCCTTCCCTCCCTCCTCCTCTGCCCTGCCAATTTTTTTCTTTTGCAGTGCTGGAGAACAAACCCAGGGCCTTGTATGTGGTGGGCAAACATTCTACAACTGAGCCACATCCCTAGCCCTATTCTTTAATATTTAATTTGTATTAATATTTGTTTTTATTTTTACATTAATACCAATATTACTTATGCAAGAGGTCAAGGTACAAACAAAAAATAAAAAGGAAGAAATTTAAGCTCGGTTTTTTACATATTAACAATTTTTGGTGCCTTATGAGACTTTTTTAAAGGGAATAGGATGAGGATTCAGATTTACAACGTTTTGTTTCTCTACTGTTGCTTTTATTTAATTTTTTTGGTCCTGTCTTTTTGAGACAGGGTTTCACTATGCAGCTGAGACTGGCCTTGAACTCATGGTGATCCTCCTGCCTCCTGCCTCCCAAGTGCTGAGATTACAGGCAAACACCACCACATCCAGCTATATACTGTTTTTAATAGCAAAACTTTACTAACAATTTTTTCAGTGGTACAGGCTCAGCTAACTAAATCACACTCTATCATACTGCACTTATTATTCCATAGGCAACATGTGCAGCTGTTAAAGCAGTTTGCATAATGTTTGTATCAATACAGATACTTATGCACACTGTTACATGAGTGAAGCATGGTACAAGATGTTGAGAATCATATGAAGTGAGTTTTTTTGGTCTGGTTTTATTGAGATGAAATTCATATAAAATAAACCATCTTAAAGTATGTAATTCAGTGGTATTTAGTATATATAAACATATATAACCTAAATTTATATAGATAATGCAACTTTCTTTTTATTATTATTATTATTTTGGTATTGGGGATCAAACTCATGACCTGATGCTTGCCAGGCAGGCACTTGTGCCGCTGAGCTAAATCCCTTATATAGATAATATATATACTCTATATACAATATATAAATAAATACTTGCTGGGTATAGTGGCACACACCTGTAATCTCAGCACTTAGGAAGCTGAGGCAGGAAGATTGTCTAGGCTACATAGTGAGACCCTATCTCAAAACAAACAAACAAGAATGTACAAATAAATACTAAATGTATATATACTGTATGATATACATACTAAATTTGTAAGTATACTAACTATAGTATAGTATATATACATGAGTCGTGATCTAAAAATATAGTGATTTTTTTAAACAATTGATTATCAATTTATTAAAACAGTTGCCTTAGGCAACTGCGATGGTGACTTCAACCTCCACTCCTGACTCAATACTGATGGAAGTAGTCTGCTTAACAACCTCAGAAAGACTGTGCAAATCAATGAATTGCTTGTGGATTCTCATCTGGAAACAATCCCGTGTCTTAGAATCTTCAACACAAGGTGTTTCTCTTGTAGTGATTTGTTGTAGTCAGGGGTTACAAGGAAAACAAGACAATACAGGACATATCATTTATAGTATTATTTATGATAGTCACCCCAAGAGTCAAATACAAAGAAAATGCAGGAAATCTTTCCACATAGTAAAGACCTAGAGAACCCAGCCGAGGGCCTGGATCCCATGACAATATCCTGCATGAGTCCAGCTGAAAACCTAAAGCCCATGACAATGCCTCCCATAAGTCCAACTGGAGGCCTAGAGCCCATGAAATGACTCATGCAAGTCTATTTCACAGATCTGCACTAGGAAGGCCTCAAGGTCAGAGGTGGAAGGTAGAAAGTCTGCAATAGTGGGGTGAAGGATCTGTGCCAGCAGGCTGAGGGATCTGCCCTAGAGCTAGGAAGCAACACTCAAAATAAGGACCCGGAGATACCCTGAAAAGTATCATAGCCATCCTCAGTAACGAGGTCCCAAGCTCCTCTGATGTTAACAGACAAGTTCATATCAGGAAGCCAGCGTGACAAACTTCTGTAGATTGAGCAGCACACCATCTTCCCCTCTGGAGCAATGAAATAATGTTCAAAGTGAGGACCAGAGTGACTCCAAAGTGAACCACAGCCATTCTCAGCAACAAGGTCCCAAGCTCCTTTGACAATGGGAATGGCCAAGTTCATATCAGGAAAGAAGCTCAGCAAGTTCCTCCAGGACACCCCACAGGAGAACCAACTAACACCACAGAGACCCAGCAACACTGAACTCTTCCTGTCCAGTTTGCCCCCACCGGGCTTTGATACTGGAAATTGAACTCATGACCTTGAGCTTACCAGGCAGGCACTCTACCGCTGAGCTGTATCCCTGGCCCCCTAGTTCTCCTTTTTATCTTGGCATCAGTCCTCAGGTGGGTCATCCACACTCAGCACCATGCTGATTCAGTTCAGCTGGTATTACAAGTTGATCATCAATTTTCAATCCACATGATTCTCAAGGTCATAGTAGGCATATGAATGGGTCCTTTTATTTTGAGATTCTTTTCTTTTGCACCTCTGATCAAGTTGGCACGCACCTTTTCCAGCAATTTCACATTGCAGCTGGTGAAGATAATCCTAATTCAGTGAGTCACCACCTGGGATTCCACAGGTGTCTTTCTGGTATCTTTAAACACCATGGCAGTGGCAGTGCTTCCTGACCAACTTGTTCCTCAGCAAGCAAGTCAGAAGTAGGACCATATTTACTGAAGCCCACCACACCCACTGCCACCTATTCCTCAGAAAGCTGGTGAATATTTATACTTTAAAAACATTTATTACAGTAAAAGACACATTGCTATTAATCTCCTTTAAAATACTCCCTCTCCTTATCTCATCATTCTTACCCTATTCTGAAGCAGTTCTAGAAGACTTTGTTCATTTCAAGGTGTTGTCAAAAAATACAATGAATGATGCTGCCAAGTGCCATCTGTCCAGTGGAAATGCAGACTAGAGAGAGCAGTACTTGTGTCTTTATATTTAAAATAAAAATTTAAACATTCATAGTACTTTCCTGTGTGTGTGTGTGTGTGTGTGTGTGTGTGTGGCTGGAACACAGTGCATGATGCATGCTAGGCAAGCACTTTACCACCAAACTACATTTCTACCCCTTTTTAAATTTCATTTTGAGACAAGATCTCCCACTAAGTTGCCCAGGCTGGCCCCAAACTTGCTCTCAGCCTCCTCAGCAGTTAAGATTATAGGTGTGTGTTACCACGCCTGGCTAGGTAGTATACTGCAATGTCGTCCAATCATCACCTCTATCTAGTTTCCAAACATTACCACTTCCAAAGATGTCCTTAAATTCACTTGATAGTTACTACTCACTCTCTCTTTCCAGCTCCAGGCAATTGTGGTCTTTATGGGTCTCCCTTGTATTAGTCAGCTTTCAAGGCTGTGGCAAAATACTTGAGAGAATCAACTGAAAACGGAGGAAAGCGCCATGGTGCCACACACCTGTCATCCCAGCACACTGGAAGGTTGAGCTGAGGCAGGAGAATCAAAAGTTCAAGCTTAGCCTGGGCACCTTATGGACTTGGTGAGCCTTTGTCTAAAAACAAAAAATAAAAAAAGAGCTTGGTATGTAGCTCAGAATAAGGTTCAATCCCTAGTAACATAAACACACACACACACACACACACACACACACACGTGTGCACAGAGAAAAGGTTTCTTTTGGCTCACAATTTCAGACTTTGGTCCACAGTCACTTGGCTCTGTTGCTTAAAGGACCTGCGGTGGGGGAGCCTGCTCATCTTCCAATATCAAAGGTTCTTCCAGGAACCTAACTTCTTCCCACTGGCCTCCACCTCTAGAGGCTCCAGCACTTCCCAGTAGCAATACAGGCTGGTGACCAAGCCTTCAACACAGGGCTGTCTGGTGGACACTCAAGGACAGAAACCAAAACAACCTTGTTTACTGGACACGTCACAGACATACTGTTGTACACCACATGGCCTACGGGGTTTGACTTCTTTCATGCAGCTAATGTTTTCATGATTTCTTTGGGCTGTAATGTGTGTCAGTTCTTCTTTCCGTTTTGTGTCTGTGTATTATTCCATCATGTGGATTAAACACATTTTGTTTACCTACTCATCTGCTATTTGGGTTGTTTCTACTTTTTGTCTAGTGTCAGTAATGCTCCTGTGAACATTTGTATACAAATATTTGAATGCTGCTTTTCAATTCTTTGGGGTATATTCCCAGGAGTAAAATTGCTGGATCATATGATAATTCTATGTTTAATTTTTTTGAAAAATAAGTAGGCTGTTTCCCACAGTGGCAATACTATTTTACATCTCAAAAGCAAAGTGAAGGAGCAGCAAGCTCTGGGGCACAGGGAGGAGGGAGTTAAAGAGTGCAACCAACTACCCTACAGGTTTTCAGCAAGGACAGTATGGACTGCAAAGACCCCTGCATACCAGAATGTCAGTTTCTCCATGTCCTCACCAATATTTGTGGGTTTTTTTTTTTTGTACCAGGAATCAAACTCACAACTTTGTGATTGCCAGGCAGGTGCTTATACCGCTGAGCTAAATCCCCAGCCCAGTATTTGTTATTTATTAATCTTCATTATCATTGTCATGCTAGTGTGAAATAGTATCTCATCATGTGATTTGATTTGCCATTCTCTAACGACTAATGATGTTGAGCATCTTTTCATGTTTGTTAGCCATTTGTGTATCTTATTTATTTATTTATTTATTTAGGTACTGGAGATGGAACTCACAATCTCATGCTTACACCACTGAGCTAAATCCCTGGCCCCTGTATACCTCTTTAGAGAAACATCTATTCAAACTTTTGCCATTTTTATAGGTGGTTAGGTTGGGAATTGGACCTCGGACCCTCAAGCATGTTCAGCTAGGCTAGATCTTTACCACTGAGCTATATCCCCAGCCCCCAATTTAACTAATTTGGAAACTGAAAAATTGACTCTGTTGCATCTTGTAAAGGGCCTGCTGTGTTGGATATTTAATAGCATTCCAAACAGACACTTCTGGTTGGGATGTGGGGATGTTGCCTTGATCTTAACACCCTAATAGCCTGGACCCTCCCACTCTGTGCTTCCTTACCATTCTGTGGTTCTGTTTTGTTTCTTCTACTCTCTGGAGGCTATGCCTTGGGAAAAGGAAACTGAAACCAAAGGCAGCTGGCCATTGGCACTCACAGTTAGAGACACCGCCCCATGACGTGCAGAGCTCTGGCTCATAAAGGGGCTGGGCCTGATCTAGCAGCAGAAGCCGCTGGGAGCTGAGAGGTAGTGAACTCACTCGTCTTCATTGCTGGCAGAATACCTAGTGGTACATCCCACAACCATGGTAAGTTAGATCTGATGGTAGGAGTCAACTTTACTTCTCCCCTTGGGATCTCTTAGAGGCAGAGCTGCTCAGGGCTTGGCTGGACCCAAGGTATGAGGGGAAGGATGGGCTTCCAGCCCTGATCTGTGGGCATCCCTGGAGCCCCAGGCATAGGACCATGGGACCAGAACATGTGGATGAAGGGAGACTTTCCCTTCTTCTAGAAAAAGACCTCTTTTGTGCCTCTTCTTCCTGGTGGGTGGAAATGGCAGATGGCTAGGAGCTACATCCCAGGGCTCAGGAGATGGCTCACTCATGGCTTGTGCCCAGTGAGTCTCTAAGTCCATGTGATACCCACAGGACTGGGACCTGACAGTGAAGATGCTGGACGGTCAGCAGTTCCTGGTACCTGTGAACAACTCCATGACATTGCCAGAACTGAAGAGGCAGATTGCCAAGAAGACTGAAGTACCTGCCTTCCAGCAGAGCCTAGCCATCCAGTCAACTAAAAAGGAGTTGAAGGACGGGTTGAGCCTCACCCAACAGGGCTTCTCCCCTGGCAGTGTAGTCCTGCTGTTGGTGAAGGATTGCAGAGACCCCTTTAGCATCCTGGTGAGGAATGACAAGGGGCGCAGCCGTTCGTACGAGGTCCAGCTGACACAGACCGTGGCGGCACTGAAGAGGCAGGTGTGTCAGCAAGAGGGGGCACGCGAAGATATGTTCTACCTGAGCTTCGAGGGGAGGGCTATGGAGGACGAGCACATGCTGGGTGACTATGATCTCAAGTCCCAGTGCACAGTGTTCATGAATCTGCGCCTTCGGGGTGGCAGGGCTGGGCCCTCAGAACAATGCAGAGGGTCCCCTGCTGGAATCAAGCTTTGGTAATAAAGATGGACGCAGAGAAAGCACTGTCTGATCTGGTCTGCTCCACTCCACTATCAAAGAACCACATCGACCTGCCCTCACCTCCATACACCTGCTGAGGAGGCTGGGGCAGGAACCCAGGTGCACCCAGGCAACCAGGCCTCAGTGGCCAACTTCAGGAACAAGGGCATCTAAGTGACATCTTTTTTCCCCAGAAACTGAAGACATGCCTTCATGCCCTGGAGAATTCACTTCTAGAGAAAGAAAATGACACATCTGCTGGGGCCCCTCATGGGTGGGCTGAGCCAAAGGCAACCACCCCATAGCTGGCTGCACACTAGCTTAGGGAAGGATATAGGTGAGGCTCCAGTGGGGACAGCCCCTCTCCAGAGCTCCTGGATCCAGTGACTGGTGGGTCTCTGCCACATCCTTGGACTGGGGCCTGCCAGCTCACTCTCCACCCACACTGTCCAGAGTGGGGAATGGGGGCGGGGGCTGAGCAGTTTTAATAGCGGAAGGGTGGCCAACAAAGGCACCCGCTTCAGGGCTCTGTCTAATGGACAGGCCACAGCCAGTCAGTGGGGGGTACTTGGAATTGGGGGCTCATCAGTCCACCAAGAACAGCATGTCCCAGGTGGGGGTACCCAATTTGGCACATGCTTCACCACCTTTCTCTTAGGTACTTCCTTCCTTCTCTGTCTTTTCCTCCTATACGGACTTGCCCATGAGTCTGGCAGGAGCCAGACTGATATCCAGGACCAGGCAAATCCCATGAACACACATGTCTCTTCCACTGACCCCAGGATTTGGTTTGAGACCCAAAAACTCTTTGTAGTGTGTGTGGGTGCCTGTCTGGCCCAGGGGACCCCTAGGTCTGGCTGTGTGGATGGTCACTGTTGACACTGGATGTGAAAGTGGTGGGTCAGCCAGTGTGAGCGCAGATGCCCCGCGTCCCTTCCTTCTTGGAGCCCCTCACTGGGGTTGGGGAGTCCTCCAGTGAGCTGTGCTTCGGCTAGCCACGTTTCATCGCTCTGACTCTGAGGCCTGTGGCCCGTGCAACGCAGATCCAGTCCTAACGAAGACCAAGTGTACCCTCTCCTTCTGCCTCCATCTTCCCATAGGTCAGGCTCTCGCTTGGACCTTCAAGACCTCAACTGTGCCCACTGCACCTAGCCGGCCATCGAGCTACAGCAGTCCCAGAGCGGGAGGGGGCGTGGCTAGTTCCGGGCGGGATGGTAGCCTGAGCCGCAGGACAGAAGGGGGCGCCCTGTTCCGCGCGAGTAGGGGAGGCGCAAACGGGAGGTGGGCGGGCCTGCGAGAGACTCAGGCTAGTCACTGTCCGCACCGGTCGAGGTGAACACCGTGCGGGTCGGCTGTAGTGCCGGGCCCGCGAACTAGGTCTGCTGTCCTTGCGTGGGGGGCAGCGCGGCCTGAGCTCAGACAGCCCTCCCACTTCTGTGGACAGGGCGCCGCCAACAGCCCCTTGGAAGTCGCGTCACGTCGCCTCCCGATTATGTATTAACCCGGCTTCAACCGCATTTCCTGGGGGGAGGGGCGTCCACAGGGGGCGCCGAGCGGACAGCGCCCGCCCCTCCCCCACGCCGCCCGCCCCTCCCCCATGACCGGTCCCAACGCCCCCGCCCCCAAATCTCCGCCCGGCGCCGCGGTCCCGGCGCTTTGTTCGCTGCCGGCGCAGGTCGCTGGACGCGGGACAGGCGGGGCCCCGCGGGGGAGGGGGCGGCGCCTTCGGGTTCCGCCCCCGCCACGCCCCCGCACCGCCCGCCCGCTGCCGCCGCCGCCCCGAGCCGAGTCCCGTCAGTCCAGTCCTGTGCCCGGCGCGGCCCGGCCCGCGGCTCCCCGCTGTCTCCGTCCCCGCCGCGCCATGGACCGCCCGTGGCCGTGCGGCCCGGCTTCACTGTTGCTGCTGCTGCTGCTGGCGGCGCGCGCCCTGCCCGGCGCCCGCGGGACGTGCCCAGAGCGCGCGCTAGAGCGGCGCGAGGAGGAGGCGAACGTGGTGCTCACCGGCACAGTGGAAGAGATCCTCAACGTGGACCCGGTGCAGCTCACCTACTCTTGCAAGGTGGGCCGCCCTCACCTCTTACCCGCCGTGCGGGCCCAGCCCCTCCCCCGCACGCTCGCCGCTCTGCGGGACCCGGGTCCCGGGCGTGGGAACGCGCCCCGGACGCTCCGCAGCCCCCGCTCGTGCTCCCTTGGCGACCGCCAAGCCTCCGGGTGGGGCGCCAGGTCCCGGAAAAGTCTGGAGCGCCAGGGGAAACTTTCTGTGGTGTCGCTGCGGTCCCGCCCGCGCGGCCCAGGCCCGAGATTCAGGGGGCTGCCCTTCTGTTCGAGTCACGCCCTCGTCGAAATAAGTGCGTCTCCCCTGCCCCCTCCCGTCATGGGGGGGTTGCCGCATCCCTCTCCACCGGCCAAAGAAAAGGGTTTAGGGCGAAAGCCTGTGTGGCCAGTGCCGTCCCTCACCCCTGTCCCAGAGGCCTTTACCAGAGCGAGAGGGGGTGGTCGGGAAAGAGAAGGCGCACAGCCCAGTGACCTGGTCGCAGAGCCGCCGCAGTGCCTGGGCGTGGGGACCGAGTGAGGAGGAGGCGGGACCTCAGCAGAGGCTCCAGTGTGGTGAGGAGGTGGGGGGGGGGTCATCTGCTGAGGGCAGGTGCTGGGTCCTGCTCCCTGAGGAACTGGACCTGGCCATTGGGGCCTTGCCCTGCTTCTTCAGCTGATTCTGGAACCCTTAGAATAGGTGTGCGTTGGGGGGACGGTTCAGCCCACAATCTGCAAGGGAAGGGTCCCAGGACTGGGATGGTACTTTCTCTGACCCCTCAAACTACCACCCCAGACCTGCAATCGGATCTTCCTGCTCCGTTGTGCTGGGGAGGGTGGCGGCTTCTTTCAGAGAGTCCTATGCAGCTACAGCTGGGAATCCCTAGCCAGACCCCTCCCCTCACCGCCAGGGCACTTTGCCAAGTCCCTGCAGGATTTTCTCGACTTCCTCTGGCTGCTACTGGGTGTGGTTGGGGTGGGGTGAGGGGGCTATGAAAGCCCCAAAATCCCCCTCCTGCTTGGTTTATGGTCCTGTGGGGGGGGCGCATCACATGAAGCTCTGCAGTGGCTGGAGGGGTCCCTGCAGATGCCGCAGTCCTCAGACTCCCAGGGGATGGCCAGGTGGACAGGCCACCCATTGTCTGTCACCCTCCCTTCCAAAAGCTGAGGCCCCAGGCTCCAAGAGCATAGCCTCTTCCCAGGGCACCTTTCCAGGGAGTGCATGGGCCCACAGGCCTGTTCCTGTGGGACTGCCTGGGGGTGCTGTATGTCTCTGGCTTAGTCAGAGCAGGTGCCCGAGGGCAATAGGAGAAGGTGGAGGGTGAAGCTGCCTTGAGCTGCCCCAACTTGACTTTGTGGTTCTCGGCTGCCTTGACTACATGGGCTGTGGAACCTGTGGAAGGGCTCTTCCTGGGGGGAGCTATCTCAGCCCACCTACAGGGCTGTATGGACCCAAGCTGGCCCCTTGTCCTGAAGCTCCTTGGCCATGATTACTGGTCCTGACCTTCCCCAGGGTGGCTGGAGTAGAGATGGGTGGGTGGAAGTGGAAGATGGTACTCTAGGCCTGCAGGGGCCCATCCCCAGATGTAGCCTGCACCAAAGGAGACTTTTTGCACTTTTTGCACTTGTGGCTGGGGTTGGTTAGACCTGGGGTGGGGAACTGCTTCCTGGGGGCAGGGAATGTGTTTGTGGTGACTTGGTCTTGTGTGTGGTACTAAAGGGCCCGTGGTGTTCAGCATGAGTGTGGGTTCCTGTAGCCGGTGCCCAGGGCTGACCCAAGTATCTCTCCATATCTCTGTTCAGGACTAGGGTCAGTTGTGGATGTTTGCCCAGAACCACTGAGGCAAGAGGCAGGGAGGCACCCAGTCTGGCACCCTTCCCTGAGTGGGAGAAGGATCCATGACACCTGCTCCTATGTCCATCCCAGGTTCGAGTCTGGCGGTACTTGAAGGGCAAAGATGTGGTGGCCCAGGAGAACCTGATGGATGGCGGCAACAAGGTGGTGATCAGCGGCTTTGGAGACCCCCTCATCTGTGACAACCAGGTGTCCACTGGGGACACCAGGATCTTCTTCGTGAACCCAGCTCCCCGCTACCTGTGGCCAGCCCACAAGAATGAGCTCATGCTCAACTCCAGCCTCATGAGGATTACTCTGCGGAATCTAGAAGAGGTGGAGTTCTGTGTAGAAGGTGCGTGGAGGAGGGATTTCATACAGGGGCTGGTGTTAGTCAAGGTACAGGCAGAGAGGGTAGCAAAAATGGGCAGAGGGGATGTGCTTGGAGATGGTGAAATATCCAGTTGTCCTCTGAGCGGATTGGGTTGGGGGAGGCACGGCAGAGTTTGCTGTAGGGTGGAGCGGGCACTGTCTTGCTGTTTGGCTGTGGTCTGACCTGGCCTTGCTTCCTGGCTCCCTGGCCTCCTTGCTGCACCTCTAGACATCCAGAAGTCAGCAGCCTCAAGTGTTAAAACATCTTTCATCTTGAACTGAAGAGAGCTCCATCCCTGCAAAGAGCCTGGTCTCTGCTTCCTTTCATGCTTCCCAAGCACTCCACTATCCTCTTCAGGGGGCCCTTTTCTAGGGGAGAAGCTGGCTCAGGTGAATGAATACCAGCTGTCATGTTCCTTTAGAAGCCCAAACATGTGTCTAGACTGGACCCACATGTTTGAGCAAACCCTCAGGGTTGCAGCACAGAGATTGTCAGTGACGGCTATCCTGTGTGTTCCAGAGGCCTGCAGTTGTGGTTTCTGGGAAGATTTGCTTTATAGGTGGATGTGGAATCCCCACTCCCTTCGCCTTCCATCCTCTGGGAGGTGACCAGAATCACAATGAACCAGTCTCCCCCTCCCTTAGGACAACCCCAGTTGGGGGCTAAGACAGGGTGCTCAGGGAATGTGGTGGGAAAGTGTAGAAACTTGTCGCTCCCACATCCTGTCTGTTCCTTCTTGGTGCGCCTGTTGTCTGTCGAGAAGGATGTAGGATGGGAGGTATGGGGGATGGAGAGAAACTTCCTGACCAGGGCAGTGGCAAGGGTTGTGCCTTCCGGTGCTCTGATATGCTCTGTTGACCAGCAGGGAAGTCCTTTCTCCTGTCTGCCTTGCAGCTTGGCCACTGGCTTGGCTCCTCAGAGGTATTCACAGTGGCCTGGGGAGCTCTGCAGGGGGAACAGCAGGGCACAGAGCTGAAAGGCCTTTCCCCCAGCTGCAATTGGCTCCTTCTGGCCTGCCTTCAGGTCCTGGATCCAGCCCTGTTGAGACAAACCCAGCTGTGGAGACCTGAACCTGGCCATCCTACTGCAAGGACCAGAGACCTGGCCCTGCCCTGGAAGCTTGTGGTTTGGGAAAAGATGGAGGAGTGGCATGGAGGCAGGGCAGCATGGGGTCAGTGATGTCCAGCTTTGGGGGTGGGTGGGAGGCCAGAGGAAGAGGGTCAGAAACCAGAAATCCTATGTCTCTGCCAGACCCAGAAGGCAATCAATCATTAACTCAGTAGCTGGGTGGGTCCAGCCTGAGGGTCCATGACTCAGTAACTGAGGTCCTGCTGTGGGGTCAGAGGTCACATGGAGGGAGGGTCACCCTGGGCAGAGCAAGGTGTGGCATCTCTCCAAAGCTGTTCTGCCCATGCTAGGTGCTGGTACTGGTGCAGGGAAGGTCAAAGCTGAGCTGTGGGACAGCCCCTGTTGGTGTGAATGAACTTAGTATGTGTGCCTGCTATGGGTGGCAGCCATGCAGAGACAGTCCTAGAACCTGAGGTCCAGGCAGGAATCAAGACCCATGGGTCAGTATGCAGCTGGCTAAGGAGAGGGCCTAGAGGAAGCTGAGAGCCAGGTGCTAGGCTCACAGGGACCTGTTTGGAAGACCAGGGACCTAGGGTGGAGAACGAACATTCTTAGTCTAAATGGGGTGAGAAGTAGGGGTTATGGGGGTTTAGGATTCCACCTTCCCTCACTCCATTCAGCACAAACTGACCCCTGGGCTCTGATCCCATCCTATGCCTGCCAAAGTCTGGGTGTCACCTCCTCTTGTATCACTTCCTCTTGTGTGGACTATGGAGTCCTCTCCATCCTTACCCACCCCACCCAGACACTTTCCTGAAGAGCACCTGCATCTGGAACACATACCTGCCCCCCCCTTCTAGAACCTTCTTTTCCTCAGTTTCTTCCTGGCCAGCTGGGGTTTTCTGGCCCTGTCCAGTAAGCCCCACCTACAGCCCCCAGAAA
>PVJX010006887.1:16142-74583 GCA_004027295.1 Dolichotis patagonum
GAACTCACAACCTTGCACTTGCCAGGCAGGCACTTAAGCCACTGAGCTAAATCCCCAGCCCTCCCTACCTGGCTAGATGGATTTCTGCTGAGCTCTTGCCCTGCCAGACCAGCTGCCCAGGGCCTTCAGAAAGGCAGTCCTGGGGCAGGCTGAAGATACATTGGTTAGGGCTGGGCATTTAGCTCAGTGGCACCTGCCTCACAAGTGTGAGGTTGTAAGTTCAATCCTGGGTACACCCCCCCAAAAAAAGAGAAAGAGAGAAATTGGGTGCCAGGGCAATGGGCCCATGTGGCTTGAACCTCTCCTTGTCTGAGGTACACAGGCTATGGGGAGAGTGCTGGCTGAGACAACTCCCTCTGCTGTCTGGTAGTCACCTTATGTCCCTCTTCCTGCTAAAGTAGGAGGTGGCTTGTCCCCCCTCCCCCAGCTTCTGCTACCCCACCAGTGCTCCTGAGATTCCCCTCCCCTCAGCAGGCCCAGGCTTGAGGCTGCCTGCCACCTTGATCTGCCTCTGTAGCTAGTGGAGGTACTGTCTCTTTTTGCTACCTGGGGTGCTGATATAACACCTAAAGGACTAAATTTGTTCCTCTGGCTTCACCTGGACCCACCTGACAATCCTGGGGGTGGGCTTTGCTGGATAGGTAATAGTGACTATGAATTTTGTAGGGTGATCTGCCTTTAACCAGGGGAAGAGGACAGGACTGAGTTGGTGGCTAGAAACAGCTCTCAGCTTTTTCTAGAACTGCCCCACCACTGCATCCCCACCAGAGAAGAATCCCAGCTTCTATTCTTCCTAGCAGATTGGAAGTGGAAGAGCATTTTGAAACTACTGTCCTCTTGTTTACTGGGCCTTCCTAGTAGGGGCAGGACCCTGTGGGTGTGGGACCTGTGCCATGGGACAGGACACAAGATGGGGGTCCTGGGTCAGGGCTGAGGCTGCAGAGATAAGGAGGGTCTGTTCCAGCAGAGTGTTCCCCCCCTCCCCAGCTTCAGGTTATTCCAGTTGTGCTCCCGGCTCTCTGCTACTACAGGGCAGGCTGCACTGCTTCTTTCCTGAAAGGTTAATGTCCCCAACCCCCAGGATCAAAGCCCGCGGCATCACCCCAGGAGGGTGGAAAACAGCTATAGAAACTTGCTCCTTTCCACTGTGGACCTCCACCTGTGGGACCCAGGCCAGTGGCTCACTTCAGAGCTCAGACAGAGGCCTGATAAGTTCTGAGCCCCAACCCTGCACCCTAGGAGCCTCTTCTTCTTTGGAACTCCCCAGGAGCCCTGCTGAGGAGCCATACCCACCTTCCCACACTTACCATCTAGAGGGGTCTCTGCCCCATAACTGCTCCCAGGCAGCACTGGGGCTTAGGAGTGGTCACATGTGAGCCTTAGGCTTAGCTGGACTGTGGCTGGGCGCTGATGAACGCCTCTGGTGGAGCCTCCAGGGAAGAGATTCCCCCACACACACAAAGAATTTTTCTGAGGAAGGCCCCCTGCAGGGGCTGCTCACAGCGGGACCTGGGAAAAGAGCTGGCCTCTTCCTGGCCTTCCCCTGTATTGTCCCCTTGGAGTGCAACCGTGGGAGAGAGGAGCACTGTGACCTTACAGGCAGGGCTATTTTCAGCTGTGACTTTGTATGTCCTTGTATGTGAGTATACATGCAGCTGCAGCCCTACTGTGCTAGTCTGTGCTCTCCAGGTTTCTGTCAGAACCCTAGCTGCTCTGCTGTGTCTGATTCTTGCACCCTCTTTTCCCTGGAGGGTGCTCTGGTCAGGCCAAAAGCAGGCTCTGTCCTCCTCATACACATGTGAGTCCCAGCTTCTTTGGTGTGGGTTGTCTAGTCTGTCCCACCTGCTGTGTCTAAATGGACCTTGTGCTTGCTAGAGGGCACTTCTGTGACTTGAGGCTATGGTGAGGACAGGGGAGGGTTCTGGGACTACTCAGGTCTACTGTCCCTTACATGCCTGTCAGACTTGAGGCTGATGCAGATGCCTCTGCCCCTGACCACAAGCAAACAGGGCAGCAGGACTTCAGGCAGGCATGGGGCCCTGGGCAGGGGGTGAACATACACCACGCTGGTGGGAAGGGAAGGGATGTGTGCCTTGGCAGGGCAGAGGGGTACAGGTATGAAGAATTGCTGCCTCAACCAGAGAGCCATGCCGGACTCAGGTGGATTCCCGGATGCTGTAGACAGCCTGGCCAGCGCCTCTACACGGAACCCCCCTGGAACTTTGGTACTGATTGACACAATCCTTGTTGCACCCACTCCTCTTCTGTGTCTGTTTCCTATCCCCTTGCCCAGCATGACTGGATTCTCGGCAGGGCACCAGGCTCTCCTGATTCACTGGCACTGACTGAACCGGAGCACTGCCCTAGCTCCACCAGCGTTCCCTTTTTCCTAGAGATAGGTTTTCCTGACTAAACTGGGAGGGGAGGATATGGGTGGTTCCACCCTATCCTTGCACCCCCTGGCAGTTACAGCAAATGCTCTTCCCCCAGGGGTGGGGGATGGGGGGAATCCCTCTAGATCCTTCTAAAGCCTGAGTCTGCCCTGCAGGCTTGTTGCCTTTATCCCTGTCCTCCCAGGTCTCTGTGCTGGCCTGCTGCTAGCTGGAAGCTTCCTGAGCTTGTTCCCAGCTTGGCTTTGGTCATTGCCTTCTGATCTGTGCAAGTACCCTCCCCTCACTGGTCTGTGTGCCAGTGTCACCCCAGGAGGCCACACTGCCTGCCTGCCTGCCTGCCTGTCTGCTTGGCTGGGCTTCATTTGAAATGCCACAATGTATCCCCCCAGCCCAGGGCCTCCTGCCCTACCCAGGGAGGTACAGACAGGCTGGTAAATCATGGAGAGGGGCCTTGGGTTCGGGGGCCTTAGCCAGCTGAGCAGTGAGAAATGGGGTGGGGCAGTCAGTACTGCTGTTCCCCTGCCCCAGATTTTCATTTACTCTCTCCGCCTGCATAGCAAGGTGTCGCAGACATGGGCCAGGTTGTTGGTCTGACCTAAGCACCTCTTGGCTTCATCTGAGGCAATAGAGTAACCTGGGCCCACAGCCAGAGACTGGCAAAAGAACCACCCAAAGCAGCCTCCATCCCAGTAGCTGGCCATCACCCAGCAGTGATGTCCTGTCCCAAACCACCCATTGTCTGCCAAGACTGAATGAGACAGGCGGACACAGGCTGAAACCCAGCATCAGTAGGCTGTAGGATGGGGACACTGTCCCCCCTCCATAGGGGCAACTACACATGGGCATGACTGGGACTACACAGGGACAGGGCAGCTCCTTTCCCTACTAAGCAGGATGCCCCAGGATCCTTATGGATGAGGGGGTCACCACAGGTCAGATGGCATGACATGTCTGCAGGTGATGGGTGTGGTGCCTACACTGGAGGGCAGTACATGCACAAGCACCAACCTGTGGGTAGTTCCACTCAGGGTTCCTGGCCATTCCACCCCACTATGTACCCTTCTTTCTGGAGAGAGTAGAGGGAAGAGTCATCTGTGTGTGAATGAGGGATGGGTTGCTGGTGGGCTGGACTCTCTGCTCCCTCTAGGCCCATTCCTCAGGTTTCCCAGCAGAGCCCTGGTGGCCACACTGAGAACAGGAAATAGGGTCACCCCAGTGTGTGCCTGGGGGTGGAGTGGAGTTGAGGATGCATGTGTGACACCCTGTACCACAGGCATTCAGGCAGTGTGCCTGTGTGCCTTGGAGAGCTGGGCTGCCTAGTGTGTGGCAGCTGTTAAACGCATGTTGTTGGGAGTATGAGTCCAGAGTTCAGGGAACTGGTTCCTGGCCCAGAGAACCAGTATGTTCTGAGGCATAAGTCTGTGTGGGCTGGTCAGAGATGAATGATTTTGCCTGAAGATCCCAAAATAGCTGCAGTAGCCTGAGCTCTCCTCCCCACTGGGCCAGGGCTTCAATGGCTCTTTGTTTCTGGGAGGCATCCCACCCCAGCAGAGGCCTGGTAGGGTCAGGCTGCCTGTCTGGTTGCCACTGCCCCGCCCCCTCGCCCTCCCCCGCCCCGATGCCTGCCCAGAGCCCATTCCCACTGTTAGTCTGGACCAGACCCACACTCCCATGTGGGCATCCAGAAGGCTGCCTGTTGGGACTGCTCTAGTGGCAGATCCCAGGGTCTCTGCTGAGTGGGACAAACATCCCAGGCAGCATCCTGCACTGCCCATATTGCCTTCCATGCACCTCCCCTGCCTGTCAGCCTTTCTTGGGGCCTCTCACTACCACTCACACCCACCCCTCCCACACCATTTCCTGGACTCCTGCAGAGCACACAGTGGACACCTGAGCTGCAGGTGATAGCAGCACATAGCAGAGTGTGGGTGTGTGGCCTGCTGGGCTTGGCCCCTGGCACTTTATTCAGCAGTAAGAGACAAAATAGAAAAACATGCAGGGAGTTGTGCTAGGCTCCCCATACCAGGTCCTTCCTCTCTGCACTGTAGGCCAACCTCTGCCCTGAGAGATAAAAACTCAGACCCTGCCCTGAGCACCACATGCCAGGACTCTATCAGTGTGCTGCAGGCAGTACCAAGGTCCAGTGGGGGTGGTTGGGGGACAGGGGCTCCCTGAGGAGAGGGCGAGGCCAGCCTGGACCAAGGTCTCCAAGTGGCTTGTTGGGGGCCCAAATCCAGTTTGGATTTTTCTGCAGGGTTTTGTTTAAACAGTGGGTTGGGAACCATAAGAGATGGAAAGACTCCTAACACAGCCCACCTTGGGGATTTTCCCTCTTGGCCTGTGGTGGGACAAGGGTGACTCCCCTGTGGGAGTGGCACATCTCATCTGGCTTCCCTAGCCAAGGTGGAATTGGTGAGGTTTAGGGGCAGCTGAGCTGGAGGAGTTGCCTGGGCAATGTGGGGGCAGCCTGTGGGTTGGAGGGACTTGGGAGGGTCAGCTGGAGGCCATGGTGAGTGTTTGTGGCCAGTACGTAGGGCTCTGGAGCCCCAGACTTGGCTAGCAATTCCAGGGATAGGTGTGTAGTCAGTGCTTCCTTCCCAGAGTGGATCGAGAAGAGGCTGGAGAGTGACGGGGTGAACGAGTATGCCTGATGAGGGGACCGTGAGTGTGACTGCAGCTGGGATGAAGGCTCTGCGTGCTGTCTGGAGGAGTCTTGGAAGGGTTTGGTCTGGCCTAGATGAGAAGAGAACTCCTATGTAGGAAAGACATGCCATTCCTGAGTAGGAGAGGCACAAAGTAGGGTGTGAACAGGTCCAATGGGAGGTGCGGTGGTGACACTGAGGTCTCTGAAGGATGACAGGTGCGTCTGGTGTGCTGACACAATCTTGTCATCCCAGCACTCTGAGGGGGAGGCAAAAGACTCACAAGGTCCAGCCCAGCCTGTATGATTTAGTGACTTACTCGATCCTGTCTCAAAATAAATGAGTTTGGAAGCCAGATGTGGTGGCACATGCCTGTAACCCCAGCACTCAAGAGGCTGAGGCAGGAAGATTGTTGCAAGTTCGAGACCAGCCTGGGCTACAAAGTGAGCTCAAGGCCTCCCTGAACTGCATAAATTAGAGACCCTGTCTCAAAAAGCAAAAAAAAAAAAAAAAAAAGAAAAGAAAAGGAAAAGATTTTGAGATTGAGGATGTCGTTTAGTGTGAAAGCCTAGGTTCAAGCATCAGTACTGGGGGAGGGGAATCCCCCAAAGAGGAAAGGACTGCAGGTGGAGGAGAAGGTGGGTTGTTGGCGGTAGAGACGATCACATGGGCGCCCCCGGCCGCGGAGGGTGGACATAGCTTGTGGGGATGGCGGATGTAGAATGGGATTTCCAAGGTTGCAGGGAGCTGGTTCTGGGCAGAGGCCAGGCAGCGGCAACCTCACCCAGGTTCGAGGCTGACCCTCAGGGGCAGCACAACTCCGGGTTCCCATGGTGGCCTCCAGGGGGCGCACCAGGCCCACAGGACCTCGCTGAGCGTTCTGACGGTTAATTTGCATGCGACTCAATTGCATGTTTTCTCACCACTGGAAGGCAACAGAGGGTACAGGGGTGGTTTTGAATGTTAGAGAAGGTGGGCAAGGCGGTTTCTGGACCCATCACCTTGCCTCTCCTTGGCAGCTTGTACTACACCTGCGGTCGTTAGGCTGCACCTAGGGACCCCAACCAGCAGCAGCAGAAATACTGACAGGCACACACGATGACAAATGCAGACATATAGAACCCCAAAACCCGTCCTCCGTGCAGACCCTAGTCCGGTCCTGCCCAGCCTGGCCCAGCCCCACACTGCGCAGCCCCGCCACAGGCCCAGTATCTGCCGCCCTCCTGCCCAGCGTGGCTCGGACCCAGACCCCAGCACCTTCGCCGGCCTCTCGCCCCTCCCAGCGCAGTCCCTTTTGTGTCCCTGGGTCCTCGGCCCTCGGCCTCCCTCTCCCGCCCATCCTTTGCCCTCTGAGCTCTGAACTCGACTCCCAGCGGGCGCCGGGTCCCCCGAGGCGCCTTCCTTTGTCTGTGCTCCCCGCCCTGCCTCCACTGGCCCCTCACTCCTCGGCCCGGGAGGACCAGGGAGCCTGGGGCGGGGGTGCCTCCGCGGCAGCCCTTTCTTCTCCGCGCGCCCCAGCGCCCGCGCTCCCGCTCCCGCTCCCGCTTGTCAGGCGCGCGCCGCCAGGCCCTGCTTCGACTCCTGCCGCGGCTTCAGCCGCCGAGCTCAGTCCGGGCAGGGAGGACGGAGCCAGTGGTGGCGGCTGGCAGGTGTGGCCAGGGCTTGCGTTCTCCTGCGTCTGTCTCTGAGCCCACCTTGGGAATTTATACTCGCGGACAATTTTGCACACCTCCTGGAATGCGTCTGGAGCGCTACAGAGAGCCTGGACCCTCCCAGGCTGTGGCTGGGGCGGAACTTTGAGAATGGCGCTGCTGTGCGCTGCTTCGGGGTCCTAGTATGGGTGGAGTAGCCTCCCAGAGGCCTAAGGGCACTCCGTGAGGACCCACGCAGAGCAGAGCGAGCGAGTCAGGCCATGCCACCCCTGCCGCTGGAGCGCCGTCCCGGACCACAGCCCGGTGTCTCCGTGCCTGTGCGGTATTTCATGGTCCCCTGCAATGCTTGCCTCATCCTGCTGGCCACCTT
The DNA here is from genome assembly GCA_004027295.1 of Dolichotis patagonum. NCBI lineage: Eukaryota > Metazoa > Chordata > Mammalia > Rodentia > Caviidae > Dolichotis > Dolichotis patagonum. Next base: position 23,200 of record PVJX010006887.1, read on the forward strand.
CACGCTGGGCTTCGCGGTGCTGCTCTTCCTCAGCAATTGTACGTGGCCTCTGGGTGTGGCTGTGTGGGTGTGGCCCAGGGGCCCTGCTTTTGCTGGCCAAGCCCTGCTTCTCAGCTGCCAGGGGTTCCAAGGTAGATCAATGGTAGCAAGGTCAGAGGCCATGACATAGCTCAGGGCCCCTCAAAGGGCTGAGCCTCACCCTGCTGGGCAGAAATAGCTTCTTGCAATGCTGGGGAGTAGTACATGCACCCAGAATGGAGTGGTGCAGGGACAGGGCCTGGGGCTGGATTCCTCTGGGGAAGCAGGTGGCTGCTTCATTCTTGCTGCACACAGACAGGTGCCATGCCAGGACCATGCCACCGGTGGGACAGAGAGGCCAAGGACCACTGTCTTCTGTCATCTGAGGCCTCAGCCACTCACCTCAGCTTCCCAGCCAGGATTCCTGGAGAAAGAGTAGAGTAGGGTGGGGCAGAAGGGTGAAATGAAGAGACTGTGCAGGCTGTCTGACTTGGAGATTTCTCTTTTCCAGACAAACTTGGGACACACTTCACGCCAGCCCCTCTGATGCCTCCTGATGGTGAGTGGGGGTGCCCAGTGGGCAGAGCCCCTCAGGGTTGGGGCTGTGCTGCTATATGGTACTCTAAGGGTATTTGAAGAGTCTACAGGTTAGGCGGTACCAGGAGCTCTGTCTCAGCTACTGGCCAGTGCACATGAGCAGGGCCCTAACAGCTATGGCCACCGCCTGCATAATGAGAAAAGTCCTGAAACCCACCAGTGTTGAGGTGATGTAGGCAGCGGCTGTGGGGTGCTGGGGCACTGGGGTCAAGAGTTTGACCATGATGGGGCTTCCTCTCTTTTGTCCTCCTTTTCTTGGTTCAGTAAGAGGTGGAGCTGGACAGCAGCTGGAAACAAGTGTAGAGGAAAGACTGGTGGGGGTAGGGCAGTGCTCAGCTGGACCAGCAAAGGCTGTCTGAGGAGGGCCCTCTGGGCCTGGATCTATACAGGCTGGAGTGGGAGGGTGTAAGTGATGGCAGGGGTGCGCTGACCTTACTGTTTTATACTTGTGACTGGGTGGCTGGGCCTCCTGAGAGGTGCTGGTGTGGGGGCCTCTATAATTGTGCTAATGCAGGGACAGGAAGCTGATGTGCAGGTTTAGAGGACAAGGTAGGGTCCACAGCCCCTCACCCAGCCTGGTCCTTCAGCAGGGGACAGGAGCTCCAGGTTCACTCTGTTTCTATACCACCTTTGGGTCCTCTGTAGGGAGGGTACCTGTCAAGATCCACAGACATCACAAGTCCAGAGCTGTCTATATATAGGGCAGAGCTATGGTTTTGCCCTGACCAAGACATGAGTGGGGAAGAAACAGGAAAATCATGTGGTGGTGGCTGAGTCTCACTCTGGGGATAGAACTGTGAATTCTCCCAGAATGCATCCCTAGCTTGCATAGTTACATCACTCCCTGAGTCTTGGCAGTGTGTGGCAGGGTGGCTAAAGCATGTAGCATGGCCCCTCTTCAGGCTGCTCATGTGAAACCATGAAGGCCTCAGCATGCCAAGCCCCACCTGAAATGTGGGGAAGGAAGCCTGTGATAGGGGTTGCTTTCCCTCTCCTGAAATACAAGAGCCCTTTGGGTCAGGGGAGCATGACACCACTGTGTAGTATGTGACTTGAAGAATTTGTAAGAATACAGGAGCCAGTAGCTAACAGGAGTATGTGACTAAGTAAGCAGCCAACTTGTCTTAGACTGCTGTCCCTCTCCTGGATTTGGGGAGAAGGTTGTGGCCCAGAACAGTAAGCAATTTTTTTTTTTTTTTTTGAGGCAGAGTTAGGCCATGAAGTTTAGGCTGGCCTCAAGCTCACTGTGTAATCTAGGCTGGCCTTGAATTTGCAGCAGTCCTCCTGTTTCAGCTTCCTAAGTGCTGGGATTAAAGGCATATACCAACATGCCCAGCAGTCCTCACATTTTACAGGAATCTCAAGCTCTCCCAATGTGTAGGCAGTAAGGGGGAGACCAGTGTGTGCTGGGCTGAGGTTTGAGTGAGGCTAGATACTGAGTGCCTATAGCCCTTGGGCAAAAAGTGTGGGGATAGAACCTGAGTTCTCCCAGAATGCATCCCTAGCTTGCATGTCTTGGCTAAGGTAGGAGGATTCTACCCCCTCTCAACATCCTCAGCCTCTCATTGGAGCCCAGAAGGCTGCCAAGCATCCCCCTTCCCTGAAACATTCTGCCCTTCCCCAGCTGCACATATGGCTCCCTTGCTCACACCCCAGTCATCCCTTGCATGCTCATGGACCTGACCATGGCCATCACTGCACACAGAGGCCTTCATACCTGGACACAAGTAGAGTTTGGTGCATCTGTTCCATCTGCCAACCCTGAAACCAAGAGGGAAGTTAAATATACCCACCACAAGCAGTGGCTATAAAAAGCTGATACCGCCTCCAATGCTGCAGTACTTGGGACCAGCAGAAGCTGTCATACAGGGCTGGGCAGACAGGCATGGCAGGGCCCAAGGTGACCCACTGGAAGCCTAGGGCTCATAGGTACCTCTGTGCCACCTGCATTTATGAGAGGTGGTATGGACAAAGACCAGCTGCATGGGAGTGGCTAAGGCCAGCCCTACTGTTTACTAGCAGTGTGACTTTGTCAGGAGGCCTCCCTATGTCTTATCTTCCTCTTCTGTGCAGTGTACTTGAGGAAAGCATCATGAGGACTTGTGTGGGACATGGCTGCTGTGACAGGCTCTGTCTTGTTCCAGTGTACACTGCCTGTAGGTGGTTTCTGCCTGTGTGTGTCCTTATGTTCAATTCAGAAACTTACATTGAGCTTCTGTGATCTCCTAGTCCCAAAGGGAGAGAGGCAGTTCACAGCCATTGTGGAAACACCAGGTACATGAGGGTAGCCCCCATCTAACCTAAGGGTGTGAACATGGGAGAAAGTAAGATATTTAACAATGAGTACCCAGGAGCAGCTGTCCCTGGCTTTGAGATCAGGACCTTGGGTGAGGTCTGGCAGGCCCAGGGTGACCAGATGGAGAGAAGGACTGATGAACCTAGGTATAGAAAGCTGCCTGAGTCCATGACCCTGGGGGAGACTTCAGCAGGTGCAGCTGCAGCCCAAGAGTATCAACAAATGCTTACTGATTTGGCCTGGGGAGAGAGGACTGAGTCAGAGAGAGGTCCCACAAGAGAAAGAGGGCAGGTGGGAAGAAGATGCCTGCTAGGCACAAAGAGGGGCCCCAGGCAGATGCAGTTTGAGTTTGGTTTGAGCCAGAGAAGAGAGGCCCATGGTGATAGTGGTAATCCTACCAGTGTGTGTGTCACAGCACACTCCAGGAAGTGCTTGGGCTGGGTACCCTGTACTTTACCATTGGACCTTCCCAGAAGGTGAGTCCTGTTGTCTGCATTCACAGAAGGAGATGCTAAGGCACAATGAGGGACAGCAAAGCTCCACAATCTGAGGGGGCACAGCGAGTGCAGGACCCAAGCATGGTAGGGTAGAAAAGGTGGGCCAAGGTCCACTTAGCTTTCTGGAGGCCAAGATGCCCAGACAGGCTAGCAGGAGCCTAGGGTGGGCTGCTGTCTTGGCAACAGCTGGCTCCAGCCTCCAGTGTACCCCAACTCTTCTAGGAGATGAAAAGGAGGCTTTCTTCTGCTTCATTTCCTGAGCTTGCTGGGAGGTGCTAGGGAGACTGCCCTCCCATTCCTTATTAATGAGAATTTGGCCCAATAAATGTTCATTAGATCCAGATAGCTGTCACCCCACCCATGGATGCATATCCACTTTGGTGGAGCCTGAGGAGCCAGCCTACCTCCAACCCCAGTGTGCTTAACAGGGCTGCTTTGGGTACTATCATTAGTGACCTTGGATTTACTTGTTTTTGTTTTTGTTTTTGTTTTTGTTTTTTTTTTTGAGACAGGGTCTTCTTTTTTAGTTCAGGCTGGCCTTGAACTACTGTGTAGCCCAGGCTGGCCTCAAACTCATGGGGATCTTCCTGCCTCAACCTCCCAAGTGCTGGGATTACAGGTGTGCACCACCTCACCCAGTGACTCTGGGTTTAAATGTCCACATGTGGGCTTATGGACTGGCCCTGCCTTCTGCTACTGTAGAAGCCTGTGGTGGGGCCCGAATTGGACCCTGCTCTGTAGCATGAAGAACGGGGATATTAGGAAATAAAGTAACTGTGGGGTGAGGCAGAGGCTCCAGAGGACACTGAGGGAATTGCCCAAGTGATCCCAGGGAGAGATGTCGCCATCAGCCTGAGACTTGGGAGGCCTGAGGAGTGGGAAGCACAGATCGGGCTGTGGGGCTGAGGAAAGGGGGGTGGCGAGGGCGCACAGTTTGGGGGAGAAGAGAGCATAGTGCAGGGCAAAGGGAAGAGAAGGTGATTCAGGAAGAACTGGGCCCCTGGGGCCTGACAAACCTGGCAGAGGATAAAGGAGGGTTAAGCTCAGGGTGAGAGGGTGGAGGTGTGGGGACAGGTATAGTGGATCTGGCAGCTTCTGAGAAGGGCCCCCAGAAGCTGGTGCCTGGGCTTGGGGTCGAAGGTCAGGTGAGGGCTCTGATACTCCTTTGGGAGAGAACTCCTGAGCAGCACAGGCATGCAGACTGCTTGCATTCGAGGTGCTCTTGGACCTTTCTTGCTGTATTGGGTGTCAGGAGGACACAGATGCTCTCTGCAGTATTAGGGCACGGGTGGGTGATGAGAGCAAGTTCTCCTAGAAGAAAAGATCCTGGAGCTGTGAGAACCGTGAGAGCATGTGTGCAAACCAGTCGAAGGTGGTGCTGGTGGGGTTTGGGAATTCACACAGGCCCTGCTCTGACCACTTCTCCTGGCCAACTCCAGTGTGCAGGGGAATGCTGTGTGGTTTTGGTGCTGTGTGCGAACCTAGCATAGAAGATCCAGGCCGGGCCTCCTGCGTGTGCAAGAAGAGTGCCTGCCCAGCTGTGGTGGCACCTGTGTGCGGTTCGGATGCTTCTACCTACAGCAATGAGTGCGAGTTGCAGCGTGCACAGTGTGTTCTGCAACGGCGCATCCGCCTGCTCCGCCGAGGGCCCTGTGGTGAGTGTGTGCTTGTGTGTTAGAATATGCATGCTTGTGCATGCATAAGGGAATCAGGCGATGTGTGACCCCATGCTGCCACCCACAGGGTTCAGGGACCCCTGCACCAACGTGACCTGCAGCTTTGGCAGCACCTGTGCCCGCTCGGCTGATGGGCAGACAGCCACGTGCCTGTGCCCAGTGACCTGCCATGGGTCTTCAGAGGGCACCGTGTGTGGCAGTGATGGTGCCAATTACCCTGGTGAGTGCCAGCTGCTGCGCCATGCCTGCACGCACCAGGAGAACATTTCCAAGAAGTTTGATGGCCCCTGTGGTGAGTGCAGCCTGCTGCTCTTGATGCCTGACTTCTGTGCACCCATGTGTGAACTTGGTGACAGGTCTGACTTGGCCTTCCCACCCCAGACCCCTGCCAGGGAGCCTTCACCGACTTGAGCCACATCTGTCGTGTCAACCCACGCACAAGGCGCCCAGAGATGCTTCTGCGGCCAGACAGCTGCCCTCCCCGGCACTCACCTGTCTGCGGGGATGACGGGGTCACTTATGAAAATGATTGCATCATGGGCCGCACTGGGGCAGTCCGAGGCCTGCTCCTCCAGAAAGTGCGCTCTGGCCAGTGTCAGCCTCGAGGTGTGTGGCTCCCAGATCCCCTGCTGTGTGTCGGTGACCGCTTACCCCTGCACAACATATCCTCACCACTGTACCCATGGGTTTCTGCTGCTGCTGGCATGGGGCTGATGCTCCTCTCTGATCTCATTGGGTCCCCACAGACCAGTGCCCTGATGCTTGCCAATTCAGTGCCGTGTGCCTGTCTCGCCGTGGCCGTCCCCGCTGCTCCTGTGACCGTGTCACCTGTGATGGGGCCTACAAGCCTGTGTGCGCCCAGGATGGGCATACATATGACAATGACTGTTGGCGCCAGCAGGCCGAGTGTCGGCAGCAGCGTGCTATACCCCTCAAGCACCAGGGCCTGTGTGGTGAGCACTCCGGGGCCAGGCCAGAGCCACTGGTCGAGCATTGACCCTTGCCTGACATCACACGCCATCTTCATCCCTCATTTTACACCTCCTGGGACCTGGGCCAGGGCGGTTGCTCTGGGTGATGGGAGGCTGTGGCGGTGCCTGGGACCTCTAGGGGCGTGGGACAGATGCAGACCTGCACTTGCCCATGCTGGTCACTGCAAGCCCTCTGATCCACCTGTCCATCAGTCCTTACTGTACGAAGGCACAGATAGCCTGGGTGGGCAGGAGTGGATGTGGCACTGATCTTCTCACATGCCTGGGACACACAACCACAAGCTCCCTTAGCAAGCATCTCCACTGGGATCTGAGGGGCCAGTGGAGGGTGGAGGCAGCCACGCAGTGGTAGGCATGTCCTGTGGGGGCCAAGGCTGCTGTAGCCTTGCCTGCCTCTGTTTGACTCGGTCAGTGCTCTGTCCATCTTTCTGGTCTCTTTCTGCGTCTGTCTTCTCTGGTCCTTTCCTCTCGGCTTCGCCTCTTGTGTCTTCCAGCCTGACCTGCTGGCAGGATGAGGTGCCGCGCCTGCCCGCCAGGAGCCCACAGCCTGAGGTCTGCCCCCGGCGTGGCTGGGGGGGGTGGCTCGCTGCTGCCTGGCCTTGTAGTCCTCAGAGCAAGTGGACAGACACCTCCTCCCCCATGTAGCCCTGGGGGTGACTCCGGGGTGTGGACTCCTCCTATCCTGGAGAGGGAGCCCCTCATGTGCATGGGTGTCCTGGGGCTGCTGGTGGTCAGGGGTCAGTGCCCTGCTGTGGGCAGTCAGGAGGCTCCTGTGTCCCTGTCCACCTCTGTCCTGTGTCTGTCCCTTTCTCTGCTGTCCTGCGCATCTGGCTCTTCCTCTGTCATCCCCACCCTGGGAGAGGGATGCTGCGTGGGGCTGGAGCTTTGCCCACAGTTGAGGGGACAGGCAGGTGGGCTGAGTGCTATGTCCTCCCCAGCCCAGGCCCCATCTCCGTGCCATGAGATGCAGTGTGCATTCGGGGCAACGTGTGCTGTAAAGAATGGGAAGGCTGTATGTGAGTGCCAGCAGGCGTGCACAGATGTCTACGACCCCGTGTGCGGCAGCGATGGCATCACATATGGCAGCATGTGCGAGCTGGAGGCCATGGCCTGTGCCCTGGGGCAGGAGATCCGGATGACCCGCCATGGACCCTGTGGTCAGTGGTGGGCAAGTGGGCCTGGTGGGTAGGATAGGGTTTCTGACCAGCATGGTGATTGAGCCCCGTCTGCAGACCAGTGTGGGCAGTGCCGTTTTGGAGCCCTGTGTGAAGCCGAGACCGGACGCTGTGTGTGCCCTTCTGAATGTGTGGCCTCAGCCCAGCCTGTGTGTGGTTCTGATGGGCACACATATGCCAGCGAATGTGAGCTTCATGTCCACGCCTGTACACTGCAGATCAATCTGCACGTGATCTCAGCTGGACCCTGCCGTGAGTGGGGACACAGGGGCCTGGCAGGCCAGGGTCCCAGGACTCGCCAGCCAAAGTCTGCTGAACCTGCCTGGCTCTGTCTCCACAGAGACCTGTGAAGATACAGTATGTGCCTTTGGGGCAGTGTGCTCAGCTGGGCAGTGTGTGTGTCCTCGGTGTGAGCACCCCCTGCCAGGCCCTGTGTGCGGCAGTGACGGTGTCACCTATCCCAGTGCATGTGAGCTGCGGGAAGCTGCCTGCCGGCAGCAGGTACAAATTGAAGAGGCCCAGGCAGGACCCTGTGAGCAAGGTAAGCTTGGTGGCAGCTAGTGTGAGCTGCCGGGTACCAGGCTCCAAGGAGGCCCTGGGTGACTTGGTCCTCTTTTCCACAGCTGAATGTGGCTCAGGAGGCTCTGGCTCTGGGGAGGAAGGTGACTGTGAACGGGACCTGTGCCAGCAGCGTGGTGGCATCTGGGATGAGGACTCAGAGGATGGGCCATGTGTCTGTGACTTCAGCTGTCAGAGTGTCCTGAGGAGCCCGGTGAGCATTCCCACGCAAAGCTCTTAGTGGGCATCAGGGAAAGCACTGAGGCTGCCACACTGACCTCTACCCCCTCCAGGTGTGTGGCTCAGATGGGGTTACCTATGGCACTGAATGTGACCTGAAGAAGGCCAGGTGTGAATCACAACAAGAACTGTACGTCACGGCTCAGGGGCCCTGCCGCAGTGAGTGGGCCCTATACCGGGAGCACCTGGGGACATGTGCTCATGCATCTATGTAGTGCCTCTGTGTGCGTGAGTATGAGTGTGTGCTCTCCTGGGCTTGTGGACATGTGTTAGCTGTGCACTGTTGGTGCATTCCATGTTGTGCAGGTACAGTGTGTCTGTCAGCAAGTATGCAGCAAATGTTACTATGTGCGAGGCCAGCCCTTGGTGAAACAGCCAGGAACACAGGGGCAGGGCATCTTTTGGCTGCTTGTGGGCAGAGAATGACAATGGTCTGGTACAGGTGTCACATCTATTGTAAGTTTGCACACACAAATTTTCATGAATGTACTTGTACAAAGATGCATGATTTCACAGGTATATATAAATGTGTATGGTTTACGAGGTTCATGCATGAATGTGCATGTATAATGTGTGATCAAAGTATAGAGTGAATATTTACATTTTAAAAATTTATCACAGAGCCAGGCATGATGGCATACTCTTGTAATCCCAGCACTTGGGAGGCTGAGGCAGGCAGATCATTGCAAGTTTGAGACCAGCCTGGGCTACAAAGTGAACCATATAGTGAGACCCTGTCTCAAAAAGACAAAAAAAAAAAAAAATTATTACAATAGAAGACACATTGCCATGAATCACCCTCAAAATATTCCCCCTTGCTTAGAACACACTTACCCTATTGTTCTTGCCACCTTCTGAAGCAATTTTGGAAATCCTCCTTTGTGAATGGTCTTTGTAAGGTGTGATTAAAAATACAATGAGAAGCTAGGGGATCGTGGTGCACACCTGTAATCCCAGCATTTGGGAGGCTGAGGCAGGAGGATCATTGTGCATTTGAGATCATGTTGGGTTACAAAGTGAGCTCAAGGCAGCCTGAGTGGCATAGCAAGACTTTCCCTGTCTTGTTGAGACAGGGAAAAAAAAAAAAAGAAAAAAAAAGACAGAAAAAATCCTGTTACTAAGTGCTATCTACTGGAAAGCCAGGCTTGTAAAAACATGACAGTGTGTTCTTACCTTATTCATAGACCTGGCTCCATGTCAAAATGACTATGCAAAGTAAACACTTCAAATCAGGTCATGAAATCAAGGCAGCCAGAACAGCACAACTAAAGATAACTTACCAAAAAAAAAATTGAAGCAAGGGAGACTATTGTGAGGGAAATTAATGGCAGTGTGTCTTACTGTAATAATTTTTTTTAGAAAATATTCATTTTCTGTCACATCTCATATACACATCTCCATGTATATGTGTGCTAGTTTGTAAAGACATTTATCTGTATGTGTACGTGTGGCTTTAGTTGTATATTTTTAGGGCTGTGTGACTGATTTTGGACTATTCTTTGTGTAAGTGACCCATAATTTTTTGTGTTCTGGACCCTACATTCACTAATATGTCATTGTATTTGATGTGGTGACACTAGCTCAGATTCCAAGGCCCTAGTGGGAGTTGGGGTCAAGAGGGCTGAGTGGTGATGGTATGGAGAGTTTGAGGCAGAGTGACCAGGTCCAGGGTATATGTCTAGCACTGCATGAAATCTGAACCTTGTGCCTTCCCACAGGTCCCACAGTGGCACTGCTGCCACCTGTAGTTCTCTCACACTGTGCCCAGACCCCCTATGGCTGCTGCCTGGACAATGTCACTGCTGCCAGGGGTGTGGGCCTGGCTGGCTGCCCCAGTGAGTACCAAGCCAGCCCTGAGCCCTGGCCTGGTAGAGCTATGCAGTCACATGACATCTACTGCCTCTTCTTGCAGGCACTTGCCAGTGCAACCCACATGGCTCCTACAGTGGCACCTGTGACCCAGCCACAGGGCAATGTTCCTGCCGACCAGGCGTGGGAGGTCTTAAGTGTGACCGCTGTGAGCCTGGCTTCTGGAACTTCCGTGGCATTGTCACTGACAACCTGAGTGGCTGCACTCGTGAGTGATGGCCCCAGCTGGCCTGGCCCTGGGGCTCTGAAGGAGGTGGGAAGCATGCACAGATGCAGACATTGGGCTTCTCCCTCTCCCCTAGCCTGCAGCTGTGACCCCCAGGGTGCCGTGCGGGACGACTGTGAACAGATGACTGGACTGTGCGCCTGCAAGCCAGGAGTGGCTGGGCCCAAGTGTGGACAGTGTCCAGATGGCCAAACTCTGGGCCCTGCTGGTTGTGAAGCAGGTGAGGGCAAGGCCAGTGGTGACATGGGGCTCAGTGTGTGGTAGACAGCATGAACTGGGGCTCTTCCGCATTTGCCCCAGGCTCCTTGATGCCCAAGACCTGTGTGGAGACACACTGTGAGTTTGGAGCTTCCTGCGTGGAAGAAGCTGGTTCTGCCCGCTGTGCCTGCCCAGCACTCACATGCCCAGAGGCCAATGCCACTAAGGTGAGGTCGGAGCATGTGGAAGGTGGTTGGGTGGGGGAGGACTTGCCTGAGCATTCCCATCCTGTGCCCCAGGTCTGTGGGTCAGATGGCATCACATATGGCAACGAGTGCCAACTGAAGACCATTGCCTGCCGCCAGGGCCTGGACATCTTCATCCAGAGTCTTGGCCCATGCCAGGGTACAGTCTATGAGCCACCACCCAGAACTGACCAGAAAGGCCTCCCTACCCCGACTCCAGCCCTCAACTGCCCTCTCCTTGTAGATGCTGTTGCTCTTGGCATACACTCAACATCTGTATCCATGACCACCCTGGAGCATGTCCTGAATGAGGCGCTGCCATCCCCCTCCAGCACCCTTCCCCTGGCACCCAGCAACATTCCCCACAGCCAGGCTACTCCTCTACCCACATCACGACCCTGGACCACATCCAGCATCCCCATGCCCACAGCAAGGCCTGTGCTAACTATGCCCCCCACAGTCACCTCCACCACTGCCAGCCTCACCACATCGGCCTTTGGTGAATCTGGCAGCACCGATGGGAGTGGTGATGAGGAGCTCAGCGGAGACCAGGAGGCCAGTGGAGGAGGCTCTGGGGGTAAGCAGGAGCCCGGGGTCCTGGCAGCAAGTCCAGAGTGAGCAGGAGTTTGGGGTCATGGGTGCAGGTCAGGTATGAACGGGGATGAATTCAGGAACATGGGAGCAGAGTCCAGAGAAGTTGCCACCTGGGACTGAGAGCTCCTATGATATCTCCCCAGGACTTGAGCTCCCCATGGGCAACAGTATTGTGACTCCTGGGCCACCCGTTGAGAGGGCTTCCTGCTACAACTCTCCTTTGGGCTGCTGTTCAGATGGAAAGACACCCTCACTGGATGCTGAGAGCTCCAACTGCCCTGGTAAGTGGGCAGTGGGGGCAAGACAAGGCTTGAGGAACAGCCTGGACACACCAGGGCACTGTCCCCACCCCCCAGCAGCAGGTCGGTACTAGGTTTGTAATCTCGTGGCATCGGCACATGTGTGTGGGGATTCAGTACACACACACACACATACACCCATAAACACGTGTGGTCTAAGACCCCAAACACCTGTGCGGGCCAGGACCCTTGCCTAACCGTCTTTCTCCTTGCAAGCCAACCTGGGGCATCTTCTCCGTGGAGCTCACCTGGTAACTGACGCCAACCCTGCCTGGGGGTCCCCACTAACCTCATGACCATTTGACTAACATCCACCTGCCCTTGTGCCCCAAGTGGCTTGCTGTGGGTGCCTGTGCCCATGACTGGCCCAGGAGGCCAGGTGGGTACCCAGCAGGGCCTCACTGCCCCTCCCCCACAGCCACCAAGGCGTTCCAGGGCGTATTGGAGCTGGAGGGGGTCGAGGGGCAGGAGCTGTTCTACACACCTGAGATGGCAGACCCCAAGTCAGAGCTGTTTGGGGAAACTGCCAGGAGCATTGAGAACTCGGTGAGTGTGAGGCAGCTCCTTGGACAGGACAGGGTACCTGATGGCCCAGGGCCAGTTGCAGCAGGTTTAACGCGATGCCCCACATCCTCACTATTTCCCTACCGGCAGCTGGATGACCTGTTCCGAAACTCAGATGTCAAGAAGGACTTCCGGAGTGTCCGCTTGCGGGACCTGGGGCCTGGCAGATTGGTCCGAGCTATTGTGGATGTACACTTTGACCCCAGTGAGTCCCCCAGGCCAGAGCCCTCCTAGGAGACAATGGGTGGGGTCTGCAGGGGCCAGGCTGTGCTCAGTGTCCTTTTTGCCTCAGCCACAGCCTTCAGGGCTCCTGATGTGGGCCAGGCACTCCTCCGGCAGATCCAGGCATCCAGACGCCGGACCTTAGTGGTGAGGAGGCCTCTGCAGGAACATGTGCGATTCATGGACTTTGGTGAGCACCCTGAGAGGAAGGATGGGTCAGTCCCCTTGCCCTGTGTCCTTCCAGTGCAGGCCCTGACAGCTGCACACCCCACAGACTGGTTTCCAGCCTTCTTCACAGGAGCCGCTACAGGAGCCACAGCTGCAGTGACCACAGCCAGAGCCACCACTGCAGGCCAGATGCCCTCTGCTGTTACCCCTCGGGCCTACCCCAGTCACACCAGCCAACCTACTGGCAAGACCACAGCATCCCCTACCACACGCCGGCCTCTCACCACGCTCCCCAGCCGCATGGCAGGACACCGGCCCGTTCCCCCAGGCCCCCAGCAGCCTCTGAGTCCCTGTGTCTCCCAGCCCTGCCTCCATGGGGGCATGTGCCAGGACCAGGACTCTGGCCAAGGCTTCACTTGCAACTGCCCAGCGGGCAGGGGCGGCACCATCTGCGAGGAGGGTGAGAGAGGGCAGTGCAGGGGACAGGCATGCAGGGTTAGAGGGGGCACCTGGGCTGAGGAGCCACAGAGTGCCCCCCTCTAGCCAGCCTCCCTGCTCCTGCAGTATTGCGCCCTTCTCTGCCTGCCTTTGGGGGCCACTCCTTCCTGGCCTTCCCCACCCTCCGCGCCTACCACACATTGCGCCTGGCACTAGAATTCCGAACACTGGAGCTGCAGGGGCTGCTGCTCTACAACGGCAACAACCGTGGCAAAGACTTCCTGGCACTGGCTCTACAGGGTGGGCAGGTACAGCTCAGGTATGCTGAGTGGGGGTCCACCGCCTTATGTGGGTGGGGACAGTATAGGCAGAACCATTTTTTTTTTATCAGTACCAGGGATCGAACTCACGACCACCCGCTTGCAAGGCAGGCGCTTATGCCGCAGAGCTAAATCCCCAGCAGGCAGAACCATTTTGTGTGTGGGGTCTGCTAGCTCAAAGGGATGGATGGGGCAGGGTGGGCTAGGCAGCATCTTCTTAGCTTGGTTGGTAGAGCCAGGGTATGGGCAGGGCCACATCACCTGAGTTTGGGGTGGGCCAGGCCAGTCCTGGTAAAACTGTGGGGGAAACTGGTAGGGTGAGCCAAGTCATCTCCTGAGTCCCTGCTCCTGCTCTAGGTTTGACACAGGTTCCGGGCCAGCAGTGTTGACCAGCTCCATGCCTGTGAAACTGGGCCGGTGGCACCGCCTAGAACTGTCAAGGCATTGGCGCCAGGGCACACTGTCTGTGGATGGTGAGAGCCCTGTTGTGGGCGAGAGCCCCAGTGGCACAGATGGCCTTAACCTGGACACGGACCTTTTTGTGGGTGGCATCCCAGAGGACCAGGCTGCTGTGTAAGCAGGAGTAGGATGGAGTGGCCCAGGCCCCCGTGTTTACCTTGACCTCCACCTTCATGCTGACCTCTGACTCTGTAACCCAAGCTACCCTGTGCATGCTAACAGGATTGGATGGGTGTGGATGGTGGCTGTGATCCCAACCTGGACCCCAGACCACGACCTGTCCTTTCCCTGTCCTATCTGTGATGGCCTCTCGGTTCTGCTGACCCTGATTTTCAATCTTGACCATTAACCCTCAACTCCAGCTTCTCACTTTGTTGTTTATGGTATTGGCCACCTTGTAAGCATCTGGAAATGGGGGTGGACCCGACCCCAGCTTTTGGGACACCCAGGGTTACAGTGGGCTGTGAGAGAGGGCACCTCTGGCCTTTTCCTCTGACCCTGATCCTGTCCTCATGCTAGGGTGCTTGAGCGGACCTCTGTGGCAGTCGGCCTGAAGGGCTGCATCCGCCTGCTGGACATCAACAACCAGCGTCTGGAGCTGGGCAGTTGGCAAGAAGCCTCGACCCAGAGCTCTGATGTGGGCGAGTGTGGGGACGACCCCTGCATGCCCAACCCCTGCAGCAGTGGGGCGCCATGCCAGGCACTTGAGGATGGCATGTTCCACTGTCAGTGCCCACCTGGCCGCTTTGGTGAGAGAGGGCTTGGGCCAGATGCTAGGAGTGAAAACCTGGTGTCTCATCAGGGTCTTACATCTCTTGGGACCACTATCATTCTCCCTTCAGGTCTGACCTGTGCTAGTGAGAAGAACCCCTGCCAGCCAAACCCCTGCCATGGAGCGGCCCCTTGCCGTGTACTACCCGAGGGAGGGCCTAAGTGCGAGTGCCCCCTTGGGCATGGGGGCACCCTCTGCCAGACAGGTAGGAGCTCAGGGCAGTGTGAGGCATTAGGGTCAAATGGGTTGAGTTGTGGTTCAGTTTTTCAGTCTCATGGGAGTTGGGACTCAGCCTGGTACCAGACTTGAATTGGGTACAGGGTACAAGGCTGTAGGGCAGTGGGGGTGCAGGAGACCCCAGGAGTCAGCACCAGCATCCCTGAGACATTCTCCCAATCTGGCTCTCCATAGACTTGGAGAGGGACCATGGCTCCCAGCCCTTCATGGTGGATTTCAGAGGCTTCTCCTACCTGGAGCTGAAAGGCCTGCACACCTTTGAAAGAGACCTGGGGTCAGTAGGTGTGGGGGTAGGGGCTTGGCAGAAGAATGAACTACACTGAACCTGTTGGAGAGGGGACAGTGGGACATTCTCACAACCCAGTGTGACCTCAGAGAGAAGATGGCGCTGGAGGTTGTGTTCCTGGCCCGTGGCCCCAGTGGCTTGCTCCTCTACAATGGGCAGAAGACAGATGGCAGAGGGGACTTTGTGTCGCTGGCCCTGCGTGACTGGCATCTGGAATTCCGTTATGACCTGGGCAAGGGGGCTGCAGTCATCAGGTGGGCAGGCGTGGGCGGGCTGCAGATGCTAGTGGAGATGTGACTGAGGGTACATGTTGGTGTCACTCTCCTGGGCCAGCAGAGCCCAGAGCCTGTCCTAGTGCTGTCCCCACAGGAGTAAGGAGCCAGTCACCATGGACACCTGGACAAAGGTCTCACTGGAGCGAAACGGCCGCAAGGGTGCAATGCGTGTGGGCGATGGGCCCCGTGTGCTGGGGGAATCTCCAGTGAGTGTCTAGGAGTAAGGGTCTGTGGCCTCCACCCACCCTGCCTGGCACCCCTTCCTCTACCCAGGGGGTACCCCATAGCTGGCTCTCACGATACTGTTTTTTCTTGTCTGTCCTGGGCCTCCATCTGTTTTCTCTCTGCCCTCACTGCTCTCTGGCTCTTGCTCTGCACCCCAACCTGCTCTCCGGATGTCAGAAATCCCGCAAGGTACTGTCTGCCTCATACCCTGCTATTGTCTTCTCACCTACCTTAGAGTAGCCCTTTCCCACTGACTCCTGCATCTCCATCTCTCTGTGACTGACACTGCCACCTAGGGAGTGGGGTCCGGCTCTGGGCACCCTGGCATGTACATGACCTTTCCCTACCCACTGGGGCCCACACAGCTCCTCATCCAGTGTCTCCTATAGGTGCCACACACCGTGCTCAACCTGAAGGAACCACTCTATGTGGGGGGCGCCCCTGATTTCAGTAGGTTGGCCCGGGCAGTTGCAGTGTCCTCTGGCTTTGATGGTGCCATCCAGCTGGTATGAGGGATAGAGTGGGGGTACAGGAAGGACCTCTGGTGAGGGTCCTGTCTTATGTAACTAAGGCCCTTGTCCCTGCACCTTACAGGTTTCCCTGGGAGGCCGCCAGTTGCTGACCCAGGAACATGTGCTACGGGCAGTGGGCATCTCATCCTTTGCAGACCACCCTTGCACCCAAGCCTCAGGCCACCCCTGTCTTAACGGAGCCTCGTGTTTCCCCCGGGAAGCCACCTATGAGTGCCTGTGTCCCTTGGGCTTCTCAGGGCTTCACTGTGAGAAAGGTAAGCTCTAGTAGCACATGGCTGAGACCGGACAAGGCCCAAGGGTTGCCTGGGGCCCATGTAACTGCCTGTCTCTCAGGGCTGGTTGAAAAGTCAGCGGGGGACCTGGACACATTGGCCTTTGATGGGCAGACCTACATCGAGTACCTCAATGCTGTGAGGGAGAGGTAATGTACCTCCAGGAACCAGGCACCCCTCCACCTTCTGCTGTCTGTCTAGTTTTGTCTGTGCACACCAGCAGGGCAGAGTCGGACACCAGGCCCACACACACACACCTACTGGGTCTGTGCCAGGAGGTCAGGCCCAGCATCAGCCCTACTTCTGCCCTCCTTCCTTCTCATTGTCTCTGTCTTTTTGTTTCCAAGCGAACTGGCCAATGAGATCCCAGTGTAAGTAGCCTCTGTGCCCCACCACCACACCATGCTCTTGTATTCATCGTATGCCCTATGCCTGTCTGTCTGCACTGTCCTGAGCTCCCCCAAGAGCAGAGCTTCCCATTCTGGATGGAGTATGGGTGTCAGGCCTGTTTGTACTGTGTGAGGCTCAACCCTCACCTTGTAAGTGGGGACCTCTCCCTCCCAGGACCCATGCCAAAGGCTGTTTGCATCACCCGCCATGATGACCCCCACAAGTGCTGTGTATTTATGTGCAAGTTTCCATGTGCATACTTGCTGTGTACATATCTGCCATGAACATGCAAAGCACATGTATGCACATGCCCACGTGTTCCATGTGAACAGAGGTGTGTGTAAGATACATGAGCCTGTACATGTGTGTACGTGTGTGTTCTTGTGTGTTGCTACATTTGCACAAACGCATGTGTACTAGACAACCAAGGCTGCTCCCTGGCAGATGAGCTCTGTGTCTCCATCTATGTCACCATGCCTCACCCCATCTCTGCATCCTGCCAGGCAACACCCCCAGCTGTGTCTGCACACAGTCATTGCACATGTCTCATTGTCAAGGCTCTCTGGGTTATGGGTCAGCAGTAGCCGGGTTGTGCATGGCTCAGAGTATGCTTGCCAGTATTGAAAAGGTGACTTCAGGGGACTTCAGCCTGCCCTCCTTACTGCTTCCCTCTCTTCCTGCTTCTAAGCCCGGAAGCTCCAGATTCCGGGACCTTTCACAGGTGAGCGCTGGCAATGCCTGAGACCCCAGCCGGCCTTCACCTTGCTGTGTGCCTGCCTGTTGTCTTCATCTCTCTCTCCATTTCTCTGCCATTCTGTCCCTCCATCCATCTGCCTCTTCCTCTGCCCCACTGCTGCTGCCCTTGCCCATGCAGCTACCCTGGGTCCCATCAACAGCTTTAGCTCTCCTGCCTCCCCACCCCATCCCCTGCTGCCTTCCTGAGGGCCTGACCCACCCTTCTTCCCCCACAGTGAGAAGGCACTGCAGAGCAACCACTTCGAGCTGAGCCTGCGCACCGAGGCCACTCAGGGGCTGGTGCTGTGGAGTGGCAAGGCCACAGAGCGTGCAGACTATGTGGCTCTGGCCATTGTGGATGGGCACCTGCAGCTGAGCTACGACCTGGGCTCCCAGCCCGTGGTGCTGCGCTCCACTGTGAAGATCAACACCAATCACTGGCTGCGGGTGAGGGCTCACAGGTGAGCGGCTCACTGCAGGTACCATGGGGAGCACCTTAACTCACCCAACCCAGTTATGTCTGGGCACTTGTGGTCACCAGCTGTCTGCCTGAGGGTCACTAACAGAGCAAGGAAGGAGGGAAGGACAAGAAGGTGTGAGGGAAGCATTTGTGGTAGGGAACTTGTGCTGCCATCCTGGCCCCTGGCAGTAACTCCAGGTGTGGTCTCCAGGATGTGGCACATGCACAGTATGGGACAGAGATGTGGGGCTCAGATGGTGGGGGAGGCAGGACACTGATCATCTTGTACCCTCAGGGAGCAGAGGGAAGGGTCCCTTCAGGTGGGCAATGAAGCCCCTGTGACTGGCTCCTCTCCGCTGGGCTCCACACAACTGGACACAGATGGAGCCCTGTGGCTCGGTGAGTGTTTGGGGGAGGCCAGGGAAGAGGACCAGCAGTGTCAGAATGCTGGAGACAGATTCAGTCTTGAGTCAGCCCATCAGAACAGCAGTGAGCAGCCGGAACAAGGCTGTGGCCTTCAGGCCAAGAGAAGGAGTGCATGAGTAGACACACCTGTTGGTTACTGTTCCCAAGCACCCCTGGGCCCTCTGCCCACTATGGTGCGAAGTTGCAGCTGAGACTTTCCTTTGTCTGCCCTACAGGGGGCCTTCAGAAGTTGCCTGTGGGCCAGGCCCTGCCCAAGGCCTACAGCACAGGCTTTGTGGGCTGCCTACGGGACGTAGTGGTGAGCGGGCGCCCACTACACCTGCTGGAAGATGCAGTCACCAGGCCAGAGCTGCGACCCTGCCCTGCTCCCTGACCAGCACCCAAGACCCCACCCACTCTGCTATAATTATTTTCTATTTTTGTAAACTTGTTGCTTTTCAGTATGATTTTCTTGCCTGTGTGTTGGCCAGAGGGACTGCTAACCTGGCCTCCCTTCTCTCCAGGCAGCTGTGCTGCAGAGACACATGATGCCCAGGGACCCACAGGGGCACCCGGCAGCCTCAGGACTCACTCTTCTGCCTCAGGGCAGTGCACTGCAGCCCCTTGCACCATGTGTTCCCAGCATGTCCACCTGAGTCAGTCCCTTGTGTCCCTGCTCCTCTTGTCACCATGTTCTGTTGGATGGGGTCCATGTTCCAGAGCAGGAGCCTTCCTCTGAGCAAGCCCCAGGGCCTCCTAGTTCCCACTTACACTCCTTTTGCCTGTGTGTGCTGTAGGTAAGCCTCACTGGGGCTTACGTGGACCCCAGGCCCCTGTGTGCCAATGCTGTGACCTAGAAACAATGTTACTTTTGGGCCCCTGTCCCACACCCCCAAGTGTGTCTGCTAGCTCCAGGGTTGCTGGGGGATAGAGACCAGGGCCAGGCCCACTTAGGGCACCCTCACTGGCCCTGCCCATCCACCTTGGATATATCCCTCATTGCCACATTCCATGTCCAGTGAGGAGCCCCAGTGAGGAGTGGACCACTGTGTGATGCGGCCTGCTGCATGGACAGCCAGCCTCCTTCCCTCAGAGGTGGCTTGACCAGCAACCATGTTCTCTAGACACTGGTCTCATTTGATGCGCAAAGATCACACCTTTTGTCCTTCTGTCCTGGCCCCAGAGCAGTACAAGTTGCTGACCAAGTCCACTGTGAGGGTGACTGTGCTCATCTGAGAGTGACCAGGGATAGCCTGGTGCCTGACCAAGGCCAAAGGGCAGGTATAGGTGTGGCAGAGATGGCGGTGGAGCTAGAAATGCCTTAAACTGCATCATCCATCCTGCCATCCCCACCCTCCATGCAAGCTGTGCAAGGCCTTTGAAGGCTTCTTGTGCAGTGGCAGCCTGGCACCCCTACTAGGGAAGAGGGAGGCAGGAGGGAGCCGCATGGTGTTTTGTTACTAACTCCAGTATGTGTCCGTCAAACACCATGAAATAAAGTCTGTAAACACAGAGAGGCTGTGTCTGTTCTTGTATGCCAGCTGCCAGCTTTGAGCTTGGAGCCTTTTGTCTAGCTCCATATGAGGGCACAGGCTTCAAGTTCCCTAAGAGGCCCTGATTAGAGGACTGGGCCTGCGCTGGGGAGATGTGATGGGATGCAGTTTACTCCAAGTGGCCTCCTTGGGACAGCAAGGCTGTAGTGCATGAGTTTGCACATGGAGCAGTCTCCATATGAGCACAGGATAGGGACCCTGGTGGGGAGCAACTGTTGGCACTTCTGGGCGAGCTTGCCAGGGAGCCCTGATGGGATTATGGGTGACTATTGGCAAGAGGCCACACATCTCAGAAGGAGCTGAGAGCAGAGAGGGACTTGTGGATTTAAAGATGGTGGGGTTTTTTGTTTTGTTTTTACTTCTATTAGTGAAAGAGGAGTCCTCTCCAAGTAAAGCAAAAAGCCCCCCAAAATCCAGACCCGGAGACCTTGTGCTTCTGTAGCATTTGCTGTATTAGCTTTATTTCCTTGCCGGGCCAGGGTCTGATGCTCAGAATGAGGAGCAGAGTCTCGAGAGTGCAGAGGCAGTAGGTACCCTAATGACAGGAACTGAGGGATCAGGCAGAGGCTGAAATAGCCTTGGCTTCAGAACAGGTTGGGAGCAGCAGACCAGCTAGAGGTGGTCAGCCTCTGCTAGGTACAGTGAGTGTAAGAACCCCTCAACCAGGAGCCACACACACCAGTGCCCAGTACAGGAGGCACCAGTGGGGTACAGTTGTAGGAGTGTGTGGCC
Organism: Dolichotis patagonum; assembly: GCA_004027295.1. Taxonomy (NCBI): domain Eukaryota; kingdom Metazoa; phylum Chordata; class Mammalia; order Rodentia; family Caviidae; genus Dolichotis; species Dolichotis patagonum. The sequence continues at coordinate 43,726 of PVJX010006887.1, forward strand.
TTGAGAGGCAGGACCTGAGCTGGGGGTTGCAAGGAGGTCTCGGCAGGGTTGGGGGTGTCAAGTGAGAGGACTGGACAGCATAACCAGAGGGCTGTGCCCAGATGTCCCTTCCTGCCCTGCGCTACCCTCACTTTATTCAGCTGCTTGGTAGACCGTGTAAAGGCCCTGCAGTGTTGTTTTTGTTGGATTTCCACTCATTTACACTTAGCCAAGGTACTGGACACAGACCTTCAAGGAGTCTGGTCCAGGGGAGCTGAGGGCCTGGCTTGATCGCAGGCAGGATTATAGCTCCAGAATCCACATACTCTTTTTTTTTTTTTTTTTTTGGTACCGGGGATTGAACTCACGACCTCACACTTGCCAGGCAGGTGCTTAAGCCACTAAGCTAAATCCCTGGCCCAATCCACATGCTCTTTAACAGAAATGACTTGATTTCTTTACCAGACCTCGGCCACTGCCATGGGGAGGCAGGCAGCTCTCTTGGGGTCCTGTTTGTTCCTCTGTGGGGCCTTGGGCACAGCTGCCCCTGCTATCTGGATGGTACTCAGGACAAGATGTCCCACAGCCTCCCATGGGGACAGAGTTGCTGTGGCAGGGTGGTCCCAAGGTCAGCACTGGGTCGCTGCTGAAGGAAAGAGGAGGACATCCACTGTTCTCCCCATTACTCCTTTCCACCCTCTGCTCTCTCCCCGCCCGCCTTCCTTCCCCTCTTCCTCTTTCCCTCCCTTTCCCCCTCCCTCCCCTTTCTCATCCCTTCCCTCTCTTTGTCTCGTTCTCCAGTACTAAGCTACATCCTCAGCCCTCCATCTTGCTAAATTGCCCAGACTGGACTCAAGTTTGATAGCCACCTGCCTTGGCCTTCTAGAATTGCAGGCACATGCCCCAAACCTAGCTTTGTGTTTCTCTTGTCAACATTCCCTGCAGAGGCTCTGAGTTGAGTTCAGGAATTACTCTGCAAGTAATTCCTGAACCCAGAAATCCCTATCCTGAAGAGGAACAGGCTGGGACTAGAGTCACTAAGAGAGCAGGTAGGGTCTCAGAAATGGGCTCCTGTGTAGCCTGGGAGGCCTGGGGTGTGTCCCAGGCAGCTGCAGTCTGTCCCAGGCAGAAAGGTGAGGGAGGTCTGGCCTGGTGTAGCCTGGGCTCTCGTTGCCAGCTATCAGCAGAACAGAGATGGCACTGAGCATGGCCTCCCACTCTGCACCAATCTGCTTGCCTCCTACCCTCATCCATGAGTTACCGGCATCCATTCTTTAACCATTTGCTTTTTTGTTCAAACAGTGCTAGGGATTGCTGTAGCACTGAGGAATAACCCCTAAATGCTCTCTGAGCTGTATGTATCCCCTTTTGATTTTTTATTTTGAGACAGGGTCTTGCTAAGTTGGCTGAGCTCACCTCAAATTTATAGTAATCCTACCTCAGCCTCCTGAGTAGCTGAGATTATAGCTATGTACCACCCACCACCACCACTTTATTCATTAACACAAACAATTAATGAATTTTAAATTTATTTATTAAATATATTTATTTATAGATCCCCAGGCACTGTTTTTGGCCCTGGGACACAACACACAAAACAGTCCCTGCTCTCAATAAATCCTGGGGTAGGAGGCGAAAACATAAATGCAATATTTGTATCATTAAGGTGATAAATACCACAAAAAGAGGTGGTGACAAGCTGAGCCCTGCATTGGTCAGCAGGCCTGTCTAACAAATTACCAGGACCATTGGAAGAATGCTTCTTCCTACAGAGGTGGAAGCCAAGGCCGAGGTTGGGCTGGGGCCATGCATGTTCTGAGTGGGGTCTGAGGAGGCCTGACACCGGGCAGTGTCCACACTGCATTGAGAAGTAAGCACCCTGCAGGGGATACTCCTTGTGGCTTCAGTGGATGCACTAAGAGCCAGTCCACCCATAGGACTTCACACTCTCTGCCTCCTTCCCATGGGCCTCTGAGCTCTGGTATTGCTGCTACCACAGGGATGGGATAGGTGTGGGGGCAAGATTGTCCTCCCTGATGACCTCTACCCAACATCTGCCTGAGGGCCTTCAGGCAGATGGGTAGGAAGCCCCATGGGGGACTGGATGTCAGAAGATTCTGTCCTGTAAGGGCACAGTGACCTCTGGGCAAGAGAAAGAAACTCATGAGGCCTTGGGGAAGGCTCAGCAGAGTGAGGGCAGCCATGGACCCACCACCTACCCTGCCTCTGGTGGTGGAACCATGTGTCTCAGCTCCTAGGGATGCTGTTCACTGGGGGTCTACCTAGAGCCTTTGGATGCTGTGTGGTGAGAAGGAAGAAGACCAGGAGAGTGGACAATGGCCCCAAGTCTGCCCTGGACATGGAAGGAGGATATCCATGAGCAGGAGGATAGCTGGGAAGAAGTTCCAACAGGGCCTAGTCCTTCTCAGTCATCTCCTGAGCCCAAGGAGGGGTGGGGGAGCCATCCATGGGATAGGCAGTCTTCATTCTGGAAAGACCAAAGTTTCTTCCATTGAGCTCCCCACCCATGCTGTCTTAGGGGACACTTGTGGGTTGGTAGGGCCTGACCATGGCAGTGGATTCTTGGGCAGAGGTCTGGAGGTGTCAGAGTCAAGGGAGAGTTGGCCTGGGGTTCCAAGGCCAGACCTGGCCTAGGGAGGGCTTGGTCTTGCCCCCAAGTTTCCTAGCAGGAGAATTATAGGCCAGGACCCTGCTCAGGAAAAACCGAGACTGTTATGAGAGCTAAGGGTTCCATATGAAGGGAGGCCATGGAGCCTGGCACACACACACCCACGACAACTGGCACCCCTGCCCTTCCAGGTACCACAAGACCCAGGGCACCAATATCCACTACTATCTGCGTTGAGGGACAGGACAGTACAACATCACACAGGCTGCTCTGAGATCCACCACCATGGGCCAGGTAGAGCTCCAGCACCCTCTGAGCTGCCAGAATCGTATGCTGGAGTAGTGAGCCCAGGCCAAGGATGTGTGTTGGGGGGGGGCCTGTGTCTTCAGGGTCCCCCCCCTGAACCTGGCCTTGTTTCCTGCAGACCTGAGGCCCCAGTGGCAGGGATAAGAGTGTAAAGAGCAGGTCATGCCCTGGTTCCAACTCTGCCCTCCTTGCTGGTAGTCTGGGGTGAGCCAGCACCTCAACCTTAGTGTCCCCACCTGGAAGAGTTGCATCTGCCCAAGAAAGAGCCAGCCCCGTTGGGGAAGTCTTCCTTGCTGAGGATCACGCTGCCACCTGGTGGTCACCATGGTTCATCCACAGAGTGCCTGTCCTGCTTCAGCCAGTTCCTCAGGTGGCCAGCGAGACAGCCTTGGCCCTGGCCAAGGTCTGTGTCTTTCTGGTGTCTACCCTCTAGGGACTGTGTGGGAGCCATCAGTCACTATACCACTTCACAAAAGTCTACCCTCTGGACCTTTAGTCCTGAAAACAGCAGGTGGTCAACGCTCACCTCTTTCAGAGTAACTCAGAAGAGAAACCAGGCTGTGGAGTAGGCAAAGTGGCCATTGCCACCATGTCTGCAGACCACAGTGGCCACCTTCTGGACCATGGTGCATAGTGAGCACACTTATGGCCCAGACTACCAGAGAGGTGGAGAGAGGCTGCTTTGCCTGACTGGTACAGGAAGCTGTGGACACTGGGACAGAGATAGCCCTGAGAGGTCTGCGTGTTCCTGAGGAGCACAGATCTTCCAGAAAGGCTGACACAAAGCACTGCCCCCCCAGAACAAGTGTTTGTGCACCTGGCCAAAACCACAGGACAGCAAAACAGCTGAGCGTGGGTGCAGGTCTACTGTGTGAGGGAGCTGCAGTGAGTCTGATGGGCAAAGGGTCAGTGTGGTCAGAGTGCCCAAGCATGTGTTGGGGGCCTTGAGCTGAGACCTGCAAACCTGGCTTCTCCAACTCCACTGGCTTTTGTGGCTTCTGTGTCCTTCAACCCAGTGGACACAGTGCAAGTGTGGCCTCTGGATAGTGTTTATGGAGGATGGCCACATTCTCAAGCCAACACCCTAGGCCCACGCCTGTGGCTCCAGGGTGGCCTCTCTGCACCCTGCAGAGCATCTCCCATGGGTTTCCCTAGTCCAGGCAAGCAGCTAAACCTCTTCTGTATGCCAGTGGTGACACAGATGCCCTCCCTGTGCTCCGCCACTGTGCATGGGAAAATCCTGTGGGCACCACGCACACCTTAGGGAGGCTCTGCCCAGATAGAGCTCCAGGCTGTGAGCAGCAGCACCCTCTGACTCTTGAGGGAGCTGCCCTGACCTGCAGGCCCTTAGTGGCTCATTGCAAGAGCAGCCACGCGCAGGAACAATGCAGGGCCAGGTCAGACCTCCTGATTGGCTAACGGCAGGACCTGGGTCTCTCCCCATGAACAGGCCAGCCATCTGCCTGGTTTGTCCTCACAGGGTGGCCATCCATCATCATGATTGATATCCTCAGGGACGTACACCATGGGCAGGTGAGGTGATCTCTCTGGCCTGTCCTCCCCTGAGACCACACCCACCAACACCACCCTCCATAGGCCCCAGCCCCACCCTTCTTCCCCACTGGTCCTGCCTGGCCTCACCCTCCCCATCTAACTCCACCCCTGTCTGGCTTTGCCCACTGTCCCCACCCCTACTCACCAGCTGCTCTGAGCCTGCTAGTCCCCGTGACATCAACGTACCAAAGGCAATCTGGACTAGTGTGGTGGCTGCGTTCAGGATGAGGTGCAGTACCACTTTGTGTATCTGGCTCTGCAGCGGTGCATGCAAGGGGCACAGCTGTGCCTCTGTGAGCAGGGAGGGTAGGGCCTTGCAGACATCACCTTGTTGACCTCCAGTCCCTTCCCCCAACACAAACACCTGTGTATTTGAACCCCAGGGTTGAGCCCAGGAAACCAGGCCACAGCCCAGGAACTGCACAGTCTGCCCCCCATGAGGCAGGCGTGAGGTGAGACGTTGGGGACAGGCAACCCACCAGGCAGGGCTTGGCATTAGGGCCCTGGGAGTGGAGAGCTGGTCTTCGGGCCTCCAGGTACCCTCAGACTCTCCAGCAGGCCCCATTCCTCAGGTCTCTTCCCTGAGGTCTGAGGGCCATGGTCAGTGACACTGGTGAACCTGTGTGTGATGCTGTAGGGAGCCGTTGAAGCTAGAGATTGATCACATGTGTGGGGCTAAAGCAAAGCAAGCCCAGAAAAAACAGAAAGACCAAAACAAGCTATGTAAACAAGTTGTTCCAGCACCAAGAAGGCAAGGGGCCCAGACCTACCAAGCAAAGGGTTGCTAGGCAGAGGGGCTGAAATTGACATCATCTTTCCCACTATATAAATAATGGTGTTACAGTGGTTGAACAGTTCCTTTCCTCCCATCAGGAGGATAAGGGCTCCACTTGACCCCAGCTTTGTCTTTATTTTTCTCATCCTCTTGCTGGTCCTTAACCCTAAGAACCTCAGGAGCCGCATTGGGTTGCAGCATGGCACAAGTCAGCTGCCCTGCATAAGATTGTGTGATGTCAGTGATAGGCTCTGCACCTGACCTGCTGTGTCAGTGTTGACTCAGGGCCCTGTCACCATCACTGTGGACAGGGCTGTGGAAGGAGTGTGTGCTAGGGCATCTCGATGTGATCCTAAGCCCAGCCCTCCGGTGATGAGGGTGTGACTCATGTGTGTGACTGATGACAGGGTGTGATGTCACTGGCCCATGGTGTGGAAGGTGCTGCCCCATCACAGTGATATCTCCAGTAAAGCACTGTGTTCTCAATCCTGTGTCTTCACTGCGGCTTGGGGCAGGGGCCCCTAAATATATCTATGTTCCCCTGAGCCCCCTCCTTGCCTTTCTGGTTGGAAATGAAGTATGTTGGGGTCAGAGATGAGGAGTCTAAGACCTGCCTGAGCTGGAAGAGCCTCACTGTCTTGGCCATGCCTGCCTAGTGGTGCAGGATTCCTGGGCCTGATGCAGAAACCAGGGTGCAGTGGAGCGAGTGAGCAAGATGCCTAGCACTCAGGACCTTGTGAAGCTGGGCCAGGAAAGCCGAGGCCCTGGTCTTATCACATCTGCCTTGGAGACTCTCCGGCCTTGGTTCTCACAGAGATCATGGGCTCTATGGCTTTGTCTTGGTGGGTCATGGGGCCATGATTTCTTGGGGGTGTTTCCAGGACAGCCATAGTGGAGAAGAGAAGCGGTCCCTCAGAGTCACTGGGTTCTGGGCCTCACCCTTGTCCTGTCTCCCCTGACCTGGGGCTGAGACTTGCTTGTCTCCTAGGAGGAGTATCACTGTTCTGGGTGCCAGTCAAGTCCAGAACTTCCTTGTCTGTCCAAAGCCCTGAGGGTGGAGTGGTCCCTCAGAATCTGTCTCCCCAGTGACTGGTATGGTACCTTGGATGGAGGTTGGATGGGATGAAGTGGGAGCCTTTGGAGAGGGAGGGACTGAGCAACCCAGGAAAAGGAGCATGCCAGGTGATGAGAACATGGATACAAAATAGTTTATTTAAAAATTTTTACAAGGGCAGGAGAGATTGCTGGGGGTTTCTGCTGGGCTGGCCATGAGACTGTCCTGCCTCTGTACCCTGACCTTGGGTCAGAGGACAAGCTCAGCAACCCCACCCAAAGAAAGGGGCTAACTTTGTTTGGAGGGCCCTGGGAAGACCCTGAAATGTCGACATGGAGGGAGGGGACAGCCCCTCCCTTCTGGGCAATTCACAGTGTATTGGGAAGGGCCAGGGCAGCCTTGGGCATCTCCTGAGCCCCTTCTCCATCAGCTTTTGGGGTTCAGGGGTGTTTCTGGCCTGTAGAAGCCTGTGGTTCTGGGAGCCTTTGAGGGCCCTTTATCCACCCCATCAGAGTCTAGTCCCAAAAGTCCTCATTGGAGTCCTGGGGCTGACATCTAGTGGTGGTCATGCCTGACTCCCAAGGGGCAGGGGTGGGAGTGGTAGGCCTGGCCACTGGTGACCATGGTTGTTGGCTAGAGGCTGGTGGGAGAAGGCAGTGTGGCAGCGGTGGCAGCAGTGGCTGCATGCTGCTGGGGCAGGCAGCGCAGATTCCCAGTCTTGAGGGCGCACTGCACAGGCCACAACACCACACAGAAAAGCACCAGTAGCAGCACTGAGACCAGCGCCAGGCGTCGCCAGTCTGCACAGCGCTCCCAACAGCGGGCTAGGGGGGTCAAGCGGCCCTGGCGTGGGACAGGGTCTGGGACAGGTACAGGTGCCATGGACTCAGCAGGCTTGCTTAGTCCGACATCCACGCACAGGTAGCTGGGCATCTCTTGGCTAGGTGTGGTGGGTAGTGGGCGGCAGTACAGCTTGGTACCCTCCAGCCACACCAGCTCCTCCCGCCGCAGGTGCGCCGGCAGCTTGGCCTGCAACTGGCGGCTAGTGCGAAGCCCAGGGGCCCCAGCAGCTGGCACAGCTGTGGGCTGCCGGCAGAATGGGCAGGGCACAGCCTCTGAGCCAGGGTGGCTTGTGGGTTGGGCAGCTGCCAGCCGGGCCAGGCACTCTAGGCAGAAGACGTGGGTGCAGGAGAGTTCTTTGGGTGTCTTGAAGATGTTGTCATAGCCTGAGAAGCAGATGGAGCACTCCAGTGGCGAGGCCACCCGCTCCAAGCCAGGGGTGCAGGGGGACCTGGGGCTGCCAGCTGGGCTGGAGGACCCAGGCACGGAGGAGGCTGTGGAGCTGCTTCGGCAGGGGGGTGGCACAGCCGTGTGCCACACTGCCTGGCCTGATGCCATGGCTTTGAGCTGCAGCACAAGCAGAGGTCATTGTGAGTGACCCCAGGGGCTCCTTCCAGTGAAGTCAACATGTCACTCTCTCTCTCTTCCTCTATCTTTTCCAACATCAGCCCCACAGATCAGGAAGGACACTGTCCCTCTGCAGGCCTTTCCAGAGCTCCTTCTGTCTGTGCCCCTGAGGTCTTTTGCCCACACTGTAACCTGTCCTCCCCAACGTGCCACAGGGTTGAGCATCCTGTGACTCAGACCTGGAAGGCCCCTATAGGTATGGAAGCCATGGGCCCAGGGCTCTTGCTGATGGCACAGTGGATGCCTTGGTCAATGGTAGCCCATGGTAGTCCTTGTTCCCTATGGGCTGTGTGGGGCAACTCAGAGCCCTGTGTGGAGAAGGCAGCTCTGAGGGCAGGGTAGCCAGAGTCTTCCTGCCATTAGGGGAGGTTTGAACTTAAATCCCAGTGGGCTTCTGGTTTGGCCAGGTATTGGAAATGCCCCCTCAACTATAGCCAGAGAAGTGTGGGTGCAGCCCAAGACACCTGCCCTGGTCCCCACATGTCAGGATTATACAGCTGGCTGCTGAGAAGGAAATGGGATCACAGGATCCAGGACCTTCCTTTTCCAGGCTCCACTCCACTTCCCTGGCAGCCCTGGAAGAGCCTGCTGACCAAGGCCCACCTGGCTCTGTCTGCTGCCCCTCTTTGGGACAGGTCTCCCTGTCCCAAAGGTAGGTAAGGGGCACCTCCAAGGTGCCCTTCCACCTCCAAGGCCTTGCCCAAGACCCCATGGAGACCAGATGGCACACCATCAGTGACCCAGGCTGTGCCTGGCCTGACCCTCACCTGTTTTTTTTTTTTTTTTTGGTACCGGGGATCGAACTCATGACCTCGCGCTTGACAGGCAGGCACTTAAGCCACTGAGCTAAATCCCCGGCCCAGACCCTCACCTGCTGGTCGGTCCCAAGTTGGTAGCTGAAATGGCTCAGGTGTTTTACTAAAATGTCCCTGTGACCACATGGGTCACGTGATATCACAGTGATGTCATGAGGGCCCCAGGTTCCTGGAATGTGATATCACCACATCTTAGGGCAGCAGTGGTCTTGGCAGGGTCTTGGGAACCTCAGGATTGTTCTCTCCCATTTTCCCCTCACAGAACCGATTCCCTGGCATCAAGCCTCACCCTCTTCAAGGTGCCCCACCCTGAGCCTGTGCAGGTGAAAGGTAAGATGCCGGACCAGACTTACCTGGTAGCTGGGGGTCAGTGGCTCCTGGACATGATCCTCTCTGGCCACAGCAGGGCTCTAAGCCCCAGGACTCTGCAGCTCCCGCAGTGTCCTCTCTCTGTCCTCCCAGGCCAACCTGACCTCCACTCTACCTGGCAGGTATTCCTCCACAGGCCAGTGCCCCGCAGCTGCTGTGTCACCAGTCTGGCAGGTATGCCCTCAGCTCTGTGGGGGGTGGAGATGCACGTGTTGTCCAGTCCCGAGCTCCACTGCAGGCTGCTGTGGGTTCTCAGGGTGTCAGCTCCAGCAGGTGAATTTATACCTTCCAAGTCATGCCTGCCCAGGGTGTGGCCAGAGTCCAGGGATTGGCTGACTTCCTCTCCTCCCCAGCAGGCAGCCATGGGAGGGAGAGAAGTAGGTGAGGGTCAAAGCAGGGGTGTCTAGGGTTAAGACAGCCCCTTCAGCAGTCTGGATGCCGCAAAGTGGATGAACATCCTGCCCACCTGTACCACCTGTATCCTTCCCAGCATCCCATCCTGCACCTTCTCTCCTGCCTCCCCACACTCCCTCACACACATGTCCCAGTTCTACAGCCTCTGTGGAACTCCCTGCTTTAAGGTCCAGGAAGTAGGAGAGAGAGGTCAGAGATGGGCTGGGCCTGGGCAGTGGCCTTGAGGATGAGGTCTCTGGGCTGTAGGGATGCTGTTCTCTGGTAAGGTAAGCTGCAGTTAGGGTTTGGCTTTCTCACTTTGGCCCAGAACCATGGGCCTCAGCAGAGTGAGCCAGACCTGGGGCCCGTGGACCCCACTGCTGAAAGCTGTGCCCTGGACCCATGGCTGTCCTCATACCCACCCACCTGAGGGCCCACTGGTCACCTCAGTGGCCTGGGACCCAAAAGCCCCCATAGTGTAGCTGCCTGCATACTGTACCCCAGGCTAAGTCCTAGAGGGCTGAGGGGGTGGGAGTCCTATCAGAGGGGGACCTGAGCTCAGGAAGGGACTGAGGCTCCCCACCTGTTCCATGACAGAGAGGAACCCCAGGGAGAGGTATAAGGGTCCTGGGAGAGGTGTGGGGTCAGGCAAGGAGTCGGACTCAAAGAAGAAGTAGAGGCCTAGGGAAGGGGTAGGGTTCAGGGAGGCGTGAGGTCCAGGGTCCAGGGTCACTGAGGGCCTAGGGGACCCTAGAGACCTGCTGAGAGACCGTCTCTGGCAGTGAGTCTGTGGTTCATGACACCCTGTCACAGACCTCCCAGAACTCACCCTGAGTCCCAGCTGCTCAGGACCATCTTTCTGAGGGCTTCTGTGAATATCCAAGCTCTGAGGTCACTGGGCCTCCTCAGAGGATAGGTAGTGCCCAGAGGCCAGGTGACAGCAAGGCCTGAGAATGTGCAGGTCCTCCCTGAAGGGGTGGGGCCAAGCCTGGGAGGCTAGGCCAGCAGCACAGGTGTCTAGAGCAGTAGCAGGGCTCTCCTGGCCAGCAGGAAGCAGGAGCTGAGTGACAATGTGTGGGCAGGTGCCCCCACACCAACACAGCAGCATGAGCAGTGTGCCTGTGTAAGGCGTGTGGGTGCCACTGTATGCACAGGGACTTGTCTGCTCCCAACTCAGTCACAGGGCTCCCTGGACAAATGTCCACCTGACTTGGGCTGGACACAAAGCTGTAGTGGGCAGCTGAGCCCAGGTGGGAGTCAGCTGTCACCCAAGTCTACCCTGGTCATAACCTTTCTGCCACCAGGGCCTTGTAAACCCTGGCAATATGCTGGCAGGGTGTAGCCAGTGCAGTGAGGCCTTCCAGACTCATCAGGGCCCAGCCCCACCTGCCCAGCGCCAGCCACTCTGCATCCCAATTGCTGATATGGGAGATGTGTGCACAACCATAATGGGGCCCCTACTTGGGCCTCAGACGCCTCCCTGCAGATCCAGGTGTGGGGGATCTGGGGCTGGAGGTAACCATGGGGCTTGCCCTGCTCTGGCTTCTACCTTTTGGGAAAGTAACCTCTTGTGCCCACCAGCGAATGCAAGGTCTCACAGGTCCTAACCTACCTGCTAGGCCTGCCCTGTGCCAGCCACCCCAGACCCCCGAGGCCACTCCCAGCACTCCTGTGGGTCCTTCCTTGCTGTCCCCTACCCTCAGTCAGCTCTAGTGACCACTGTCAATGACAGTAAAGCTACTGAGCAAGCAGGTGAGGGAATGAGGGGTAGGGGCTGGAATGAACCCTGGTTTCATCTGAGCCCCAAGGTATAAGTGGAATGGACCCAGAACAGTTTGGCAAAGGCCTGTGGAGCCGCTCAGAGACATGGGGGAAGGAGCCCTGGCTGTGCCCCAAGGGGCTGACTGATGCACTCCTCACTGTCTTCTCTGCCTCTGGCCTCTCATCAAAAATGCCCTGGGGACCTCAAGGTCCCTCATCTGGCCTGGCCAGAACACCCAGGATGGCTCAGGATGGTGTGGCCCATGGGCAACCCTAAGTGCACAGGAGAGGTACATGGGGCTGACTCTTCCTAAGCCCCTACTACCCCTCATGCCCAGGGCAGGATCCCTGGTCCCCAGAACAGAAGGGCTCGGTCTGGACCCTCACTCCATGGTCTGGTGGGGTCCTGCTCCCCAGCGCTTCCCTGGAGCCGAGACCAGTGGGAGAGGGACACTACCCATGTCTCGGGCTGGAACTGCAGGCTGGGGTCAAGTCAGGTAGTAGTAGGTGTTTGAGGTACTAGGACAGAAGCCCAGGGTAAGTAACAAAGCAGGGACCAGACTCAGTGTCCCAGTACGCTGCTGTCCTCTGGGGAGTCCTTAGTCAGCAAATGTTCCTGTGCCCCCAGGCCCCTCCAAACAGCTATCCATCCACAGGTTTGGAGGGTTCTGTGTTAGGCCTGGGTGGCCAGGACACAGGGACTCTACCCCCCCGGAGGGTGCCTCTAGTCCATATGCTACCCATGTACGGCCTCTTCCCAGGGGCTCCTATGTGCAGTGCTCAGTGGGCCTGTCTGTACCCTGTCAGGTCTCACCAGTCAGAGCCGTTGGGAGGAGGCAACTACATTGTTCCCTTCTTTTACCATGGGTGGGCTTGTCCTGCAAGAGGCAGCTCAGAGCAAGCCTCACCAGAGGATGTCCTGAAAGGATGGGGCTGCACTTGGGGAACAGACCTAAGACAGAGGGTGCACTTGAGGGTGGGCTGAGCTCTTCCACACCCTACCAGGGGCCTCTTCCCACCCTTCTCTGTCCCATCCCCTGCACATGGTTTTGAGGTGGGTGGTAGAGACCTGGATAGGAGTGGTACTTCTCACATGCAGAGAACAGATGACCCTTGTGAGGGTGAGAAGACCCAGAAGACAGAAACTTCAAAGGGTTTACTTGACCCGACTTCACACGGGTGGCCCGCACCCTGACTATGGAAGAGGCTGTCAGTTTGTCCCCAGACAAGCTCCTGTCAGGGTCGATGAGCAGATGAATGGTAAACTCCAAATGTGTGTCATGGTGCCAGAGGGTCAGGCCCCTCCAACATGGGCCAGATACTGAGGGAGATGATGCTGGACACCCCAAGGCCTGGGCTACACCATGCACAAAGCCCAGCACATAGGAAGGAGATGGCTGTGTCCTCCACAGCCACCTACATCCCTGGACAAGGGCCATCAGAGGGCACACCATTGGCAGCCCAGTGAGGCCAGTGACTGGTGGCTTCAGGGGTGGCCCTGTATATGGGGACATCACTGTGGGTGCCTGGCATGACTAGCTGCTGGCTGCAGGCTGCCCTTGTGGACGAGGGTCTGCCCAACCTAGGCCGAGGACCTGGGCTCTGAGTACAGCAACACCTTGGGCCTCTTGGGTCAACTGAGACTCCAATTAAGAGGCCGGGCAACACCTGGAGGTATGATGCTGTGGCTTGCGGTCTTGGCCACCCTGGAATGGTTTGTTCTGACGTGCCTCAGCCAAGGAAGGCCATGTCTTCCCTGACGGCTGATCCTTGCTCTCATTCCTCTTAGATGGGTTTGTGAGGCTTCTTGGCTGGGTTGTCAGGGTCCTGCCTGACATGCGCTCAAGGGTGAAGTCTCCCCACCCTTCTGAGGGGCAAAGCAGCCTGGGGCACCAGCAGGGCAAGCTGGTTATGAATTCTGTCTGTGTCTCCTGAGGGCCTGCACCTTACAGCCTTGCTCCCAAGTGACTGGTCCATTAACTGAGCAGCATGGGAGGGACAAAACAGGTGATGTGTGCTCCTGCTCAGCTTGTAACTGGGAGACACACCTGGCCCGTGCCAGGCCCCAGGTGATATGCCTGCTGCTGACTCATCCAAGGAGCAGCCTCTGGCTCCATGGTACAGGGTGATGGAGTCTCAGCTGGCCTCCAGGTCAGACGTTGCTGATGCGGGCATCCACTGCAGGAAAGGTATTGTCCACAGCCCTGTCTGGGGGCCTCTCGCGCCTCACGTATCTAGGCTTCCGCACTGAAACAGGGTCAGAAACAAACTGGGTCAGAGCCAGGAACCACCCATGGCTGGGTCTGTGTCAGAACTCTGTAAAGTCAGGTGGGCTGCTGCAGGTACGGGGTTAACATGGGCCCATTTACTCAGACCAGGGGGGAACTGGGGCTCCCTGCCCAGAGTTTCCACCAGGGCCCACCTGTGCACAGGACAGCTCCTCCAACACATGCTCCTTGGCCCTGTACCCAATAAGGCCAGCCCACCTATGCCTTAAGACAGAGGCATAGGCCAGGTCTGCAAAGTGACTACAGGGGACAGGAAGAGGTCTCCCAAGATAGATCCATGTCTCAAGTCCTAGGGTCTATGAATGTGGCCTCATTTAGAAGAAAGAAGTGACTAAGTTAGGCTCTCAGATGAGACCATCCTAAATCCAGTAGTCAGTGGCCATTGTCCCTAGAGGGAAACAGAGGGAAGAGAGAGTAGAAAAGCCACACCGAGGAACAGGAGCTGAAGGAGGCAGTAGAGACTCCAGGGCCTCAGAGAAAGTACCCACTTCAATACCTTGATTTCTAACTTCTGGCCTCAGAACTGTCAGAGAATCAACTTGCTGTTAAGCCTGCCTGTCTGGCTCCCTTGCCTCAGGCCGCTGTGAGCCTCTGTGCTATCAGAGGTGCCTAAAACTGAAGCTCAGAGAACTTGGGACAAATGCTATTTAAAATGGAGCAAGTCTGGTGCTCTGGGTGATTCCAGAAGAAACAAGAGTGCGGCATGAACGTGGGGAAACAAAAGAAAGCAAGGGAAGTATGTGACCATAAAACAAATGTTTAGTCTCAGAGACTCAAAGAAAACGATAGATTAGGGGCCAGGGATTTAGTTCAATGGCATAAGCACCTGCCAGGCAAATGTGTGGTTGTGAGTTTGAAACCCAGTTAAAAAAAAAAAAAAAAAAAAAAAAAAAAACCACATAGATTAAAACCTAAAAAGAAAAGAAAGATCCCAGTGCTCTAAAGGAAAGAGAAGTCCCCCAACATCCTTCCTGCTTATTCTTCCAATATAATAGCCAGCTGGGCCCACCTTATCACATCCTGGTTGATACCAACTTTATCAACTTTTCTATCAAAGCCAAATTGGACTTAGTATAATCGATGATGAACTAGCTATATGCCAAGTGTATCCCTTGTATAACTGATTGTGTCACAGCTGGAATTAAGAAATTGGGACAGAAGTATCAAGTGGCTCTAAGGATTGCCAAGGATCTATGTTTTGAACGATTACTTTGCACACATGAAGGGTCCTATGCAGATGACTGTAACTCAGCACAAGTATTACATTGTGGCCATGATTAAGCCAGACCTTAAAGGGAGAATCTGAAAGATTCCTAGAGTTCCTATCATGTACATTTTTAACCATAGATACAACATTGAGCTGATGTCAGATGATTATGGAGCCCCTCAGCTCTCATTTTTTTTTAACTCAGTAGAACTCATGACCACATGCTTACAAGGCAGGTGCTTATGCCACTGAGCTAAATCCCCAGCCCCTCAGCTCTAACTCTTAGAAAACAGAGTTCCTTTCCCTTCCTTCCACCACCTTTCTGTTTTCAGTTTACTGAACATGCTATAGCATGAATTATTATTCACCTATTTGCTCTATTATCAGCTGAGTATGGTTAAATACATTCATTTTTTGATGCTTTTCTTTTTAATGGAGCAAGTCTAGCCTTGATCTAGGAGCTGCTTTGTCCCCAGTGGAGAGGGATGTTGTGGCCTTCCC
Source organism: Dolichotis patagonum (assembly GCA_004027295.1). Classification (NCBI taxonomy): domain Eukaryota; kingdom Metazoa; phylum Chordata; class Mammalia; order Rodentia; family Caviidae; genus Dolichotis; species Dolichotis patagonum. Next base: position 58,824 of record PVJX010006887.1, read on the forward strand.
TGGTCCTGTGCCGTACCTTTGTATGGTGGGAAGACCGCAGACTGGGAAAGGGGGCTAGATGATTCAATTCTGGGGCTTACCATGATATGACCACAGGCCAGTCACCTAACCTGCGTCCTATGACCTCTTCCACACAGTGGGTCTCGCCTGTTTAGGGGTACCTGGTAGGGCAAGGCCCAGCGGCTAACCTGCACTCTACCTCTTAGGCAGAGCTCGCTTAAGCAGGGCTGGAACACAGCAGGGGAGGGTCTGCCTGTGTGGGGTCCCCTCTCTCTGGGTCAGCCTAAGGACAAGGGTGCACAGCATGCAAGTCACAGGGTTTGGTGGTGGAGTACCCGCTGAGTGCCTGTCCCCATCCCTGCCTTGGGAGCGGTCTCCTGGGGAGCTCTGGGGATAGCTACAATCTCAGAGACAGGCACACTCCTGAAATGCCTGTGTCTACCAGATGGACTCTGGTGTGGTGCTGTCTTTACCTGAGGACTGAGGTGCAGGGATCATCGCAGCCTTGAAAAGGAAAGAAAGGCAGTGTGAGAGGCAGGCGGCCAGCACTCCAAGCGAGGCCCTGGACACAGAGATACTTACAGCTTCACTGGGCTGCAGGGCCGGGGCTGTGGGGAAGGAAATGCACGTCAGTCCTGGCAGGGGCAGGCAGTGGCTCCTCGAGGGCCAGGGCTGAGCAGGTCTACCCACCCTTGTTCCTGCTGCCTGGCTGCTGCTCGCTGCACCTCCCAGTGCCCCAGGGACAGCCACCTGCCCCAGACCCTCCTTCCTGCCTCCTAGCAAGAGGACAAGCCAGGAAGGTCATTTCTCTAGCTGCCACAATAGGCCATGGGAGGGAATCATCTCCAGTGTCTTTGCCCCAGGTAGTACCCGGGGCCCTTGGGGTACCTGCCTTGGGGATTCACTGGGGTACCCTGGCCCACCACCCCACCTCATTTTTTTTCTGTGATACAGCCAGGAGGGCCAGCCATGCCCAGTGTCTGCCTTGTTCACCAGTTTTCTGGGGAGGCAGAGGTACTGGTGGGCATGGGTGTAGGACTTCTCATAGCCAGTTGTGCAGGGGCCTTGTAGAGCTGATTCTGAAGTGCGTATCTTGACTGGCACTGGCCCAAGACCACCTCAGGCTATCAGGACCTTAGCGCACCTATTGGCAGGCTGGAGGTAAGGGGAGAGGGGCGCCTGCACTTGAACTGTGCCCCTGGGCACCACCCACCCCTCAAGTGGGCCCAGGTCCCACCGGCACACTGCTGGCCAGACCACTGGGAAGTACCTTTGTCACTCCTGTAGAAGATCTTGGGAAGCTTACTGGAGCGCTTGAGGTAAAAGAACCCAGCCACAGAGAGGATGAGACCCATGCTGATGAAGAATGTTCCCAGGAAGAGGGAGACTGCCACACGAGGAGCCCCTATGGCAAAGCAACAGCCAGCCATGGGCAGTCTGTGGAGCCCAGGCCCCCTGCTAACACCCTGGGGCTGCTGTTCCCTTTGGTTACCTCTGAGGGTCTCACACATCTGGTCACAGAGCCTGGGGATGCTGCCCTGCCCCCTGGCCTAGGCTTCTTGAGGAGGTGGGAGGCTGGGGGAAAGTAGCCCCCTGGCTAACTTCAAATGCACACAGCCCTGGGCTTGCCATGCCCCTTGGCACCCTCACCTCTCCACTGCCTGGAGCCATACCCCCTTGGTCACTACCAGCTGGGGAGGTGCCTTTTTCACCCTGAGACACAGGGGCACCCACCAGACTTGTGCCTGGCTCCATTTGACCAGCACTGTGACAAGGAGACCAGACACCTGTCCAAAACAGCCGCTACCCTGTGCAGTTGGCTTCAGTATCCTGGTCGGTGCTGGTGAGGTGAGAGACAGGCAGAGCCTCTCATATCAAAACTCCAAGCCCAGAAACCAGTCTAGCACCATGTTGAAGAGTCCCCTACAGCAACTGAGTCACCTGCAGAGAAGGTAGCTTTGCGCTGGAGCTGGGGACTGTTAACTGATTGCACCTCTGTCTGGGTGCCCCTCTGCCTGGATGTCCAGCCCTCTTCTAGCCCCAGGGCCAGTCCCCTCTGCCAGTTGCATTTCTGGTCCAGCCACTTCCACCCACCAGGCCACATGCTGGCTACGCCTTTCTCAGGCCATGCCCTCCTCCCTGCCTGCTAGGCCTTCCTTTCAGGTAGAACTGCAGCTCTAGGAGACTCATCTCCCTCAGGACAGGGCAGGTGGTGTGGCAGGCGGTGTGGCAGGCATTTCTTCCTGGTGCATGTCTCTCCTGAGGCCCACACCCTCAGGGTGATTTCCACTCCCCACAGAACCTGATGGGAGCTGGAGCCTACCCATAATGAGGCAAAAGCCAAATGTGAACAAGCAATAGTGAATCACAAACTGCAGCCTCTGAAACTGTGGGAGGAGTGTGGCACCTCTCCATCAATGCCATCCCCAACATATGCCTCTACCTAAGCCAAGTGATGCCAGCCCTGAGCTTGGCAGGACTCTGCTGGCCACATCATGACCAGGGCTCCTGCCACACAGCTCACAGTGAGCTTGAGGCTGACCTAGAACTGCACTGGCAAAGGCTCTGACATTTCCCTCAAACCCCAGATCCAGGGAGAGGCCTGGCTCAAGTCTGGGGCATTGAGAGACTTACCAAAGTGTGGCCGGCCAGGCGTCCCTGTGCTCCTGTTCATGGGAAACTGAGCACCCCAGCCAGAAACTGTGGGAGAGCAGAGCTGAGGGGAGGTAGACCCTACCTGGACCACCCCACCCCACCTGAGGGGCATCCTGGACTGGAAATGAGACCAAGGTGGCCACAGGTGGAGTAACCCTCAGCCCACAGCTGCCCCAGTGAACAGAGGACTCAGGAAGGAACTTTGGGGGCTGCCCACCAAGGGACAGTGCTCCTGGGTAAGGTGGGTGCTCACTGCTGGGGTCAAGGACAGCAATGCTCCAGTCTCCGCAGACTAGAGGTGTGGCCAGGGATATAGCTCAGTGGCACAGCACCTGCCTGGCAAGTGCAAGAGGTAGTGGGGCAGTTGGATGGAGACCTACGGCTTCTGCACTCGGAGGCGTTGTAGGCTGGGAAGGTCCCATTCTGGCATCGCACGCAGCTGATGCTCCCATCTGCACTCTCATGCCTGTAGCAGCCTGCACCAGGGAGGACAATGTTTCTCAGGAAAGCAACACAAGCCAGCTCACAGTCTCCTGGTAGTTTTCCTGTATCTTGAGTTTGTCATACAACCTTCCTTCAAGAGCACTAATATGCTGGAAGTATGGGTAGAACTGGCTCTAATTCCAAAAATAGAAACTCAACAGAAGGGCATCTTGTCCTCACTCAGGCTCTTGCTGCTGAGGAGCCCCTGTCTTTCTGATCACCGAAGGAGGCGATTTAGAGAAGCTAGTGATGGGCATCCAGTTATAGGACTGTGTGATGGCCTAAATGACTGTGTGAGGACTGCAGGCAGGCCTGACCCTTACTTCCCATCTCATCTACTACATCTCCCCAAGACCATTACCTCCAAGGAGCAGACACCACTGCCATGAGCACCAGGCATCCTCTATCAGGCTCTGTGTGAGGTAGGCACAATATCAATCTGTCATCCCTGCACCCTCCCCAGGGTCTGTTTCAGGTTCCCTGAAGGATCAAGTCAAATTTCCATCTCACACTGCTATCCAGTTCTCTCCCTGCCGAGACGCTGGGAACAACCTGGCTCTCTCTGGCCATTGACTGATGGATGGCTGTCTTCCAGCTTCCTCTGAGGATAGAGATTGAGTCTTACATCTTTACTTCTTTCCAACATCTTCAACACTTAATACAGGCTGGGAATATATAACACTACACAAACAAGGACTGTGGGTGCCAAAAGCGGGCACTGGACCCTAGCAGTACCCAAGCCTAAGCAACAAGCCCCAGGCCTTTCATACTGAACTTCATGCACATTTAGTCTAAGCAAATGGAGCCCTTGGTGAAATGAGTCTTCTGTGGTAATAGGCAGTGTGACACCAGGGACAGGGACCTGAGAGAGACATCAGCACAGGGCAGCTTTAGCAATGCTGGAAATACACTGGGCTGGAAGACTTGTAGCCAGCTTAGTTTCTCTACTGGATTGAGCTATGGCTATGTAGCTGGACATGGAGTGGGTCAGGAAGAGACTGCCTAAGCAGCTGCCCCACCCTGGCCATGAGAGGCAAGGATGGGTGCACAAGGAGGGGCCCCTGAGAGGCAGTCTACTCAAATCTCTTCCCAGGAGGCCAAGGAGTCCAGTGAGGTCTACGACACAGGACACAGAATCTGGTGCCAATATCCTCCCCAAAAACTCCCTTCCACTGCTCCTGTGCTAAGAAGCAACTAGGCCACGGGCAGGGAGAAGGCAGGGCCACAGAGGTGACAATGGTCCTGCAGGTCTGAGGGCTCTTGTGTCTCTCCATAGCATTCCTGCTCTGTGCCCACCTTCCCAGGACTCCCATTCCACTCACAGCCCTCACTGCTGCCTTCCTGCCAACCAATGCCCAGATGGCCAGCCCCAAACCTCTGGACTCTGCCTCTCCATTGCAGGCTCCGTCACAGCCTCCATGTCTTAGCCATACCCTCCCCCCATGGCAGCTGGCCAGCACTCTCAGGGTACAGCTGCCCAGTAACCAGCCACTCTAGATTCATGTCCTCTTTCCATGGGGGGTGTGATGGACCCCAGGACAGGGGTGCTTAAGCCTACTCTGCTGAAATGATGGTGCTGAACTGTTCCAGCCTGAGTCCACCATAGCCCAGACCCACTTCCTGCTCCAATTGATGCCCTCATCCCCTGCAGAGACTTCCTGGCACTGGACAGCAGAGAGACAGTAACCTTGGTACCACTTCAGTTGGGCCCATCCTTCCCCGTGCTGTCTTAGCTGGTTTCTCCAGGTTGCCTACAGCAAGGTGGTTCAGCCAGGCCCCGTTGCCCAGCACTGCTTCTGTGCTGGTCACCACTGAGAAGGATCAGGCAGGGTCACATACACCACCTGTGGACACTGGTAGCTTGGTCACTTATCTGGCATCTGCCTATGACAAAATGGCTCACCTGGGCCACACAGATTTGTGCCAGGGCAGGTGGCATTGATGTCTATCACATCCACACAACACTCTGGTTGCTGGGCCTGGAGAAGAGACAGTGGTGAGACTGAGGATAGCGATGGGGAAGGTGGCTCCCTGCATACAGTCTGATATCCATGGCCCATCTCCCCAGAATCAGGTCCAGGAGATGCCTGGCTCTGCTGGTACAGGATCTCTCCTGCTGATCCCCTGTGTGGCACCACAGAGAAAACTTCAGTCATGGATGGAAAGAACCAAAGCCAGAGAAGTCCCAGTGCAGGCAGAGCTGAGGCTAGGCCTCCTTGGGTGTGATCTTTATGGCACCTGGACTCAGCCTAGTCACAGCACATGAACCTCTGCTCCATCCACCCTATGGGCTCTGGGAGCCCCTCAAGGGCACTGGGCAGCACTGTGTTTGAGCTGTGCAGGGTATGTGGCCAGTGAGCATTTGATGACTGAATAAATGGTATATAGCAGGGACTGTCTGATATATTTGGAAACAGGCATGGGACTCTGACCTGCAGCCTGGGCCTCAGGCAGCTTAGAGGCAATGGGGCTAGAACACATGGCCCAAAAATATACCACTTTGGTGTTTGAGAACACAGATGCAGGTCTCTTTGAACTCATGGCCTCAGCCCTCGAGCAGTCATAAGGCTCTCATGGAAGACATGTCTTCCCCAGCCTGAGGACAGGAGGGCTCTTCTTGTGGGGAAGACAGGAACACAGGGAAGAGTCTCAACTAGCCACTAGCCAGGGGCCCTTTCATGAGTAGGACTGTCCCTCTTCCTCAAGCCTGGCCATCACACACAGGTGTCTGTTTCTTTGTATCTCCATTCTATGTGGAGGTTCTCATGTCACATAAATGTGCTTTTTTCTTACTAATCTGCCTCTTATTATAGGAGCCCCAGCCATGAACCTTGTGATGGCTGAAGAAAACATATCTCTCCTGCTTACATGGAGCAAAGGGAGTGTCAAACCCCATCTGGGGGGCCTCCTGGGCTGTAGGAGTCCCCTGGTTGGCAGGGTCTCCTCTCTCTACCCTTTAAGGTCTTGACAGGGAGGTGGTGGCAGCCAAGTGCTCTCTCTGCAGGTGTCTCTATTCTGGCCAGAGCTCTCCAGGCTCTGCCTCTCTGAGCCACAGGTAATCACAGGGCAGAGCATTCTAGTTGGTGAAATTATCAATTGGTGAAATCACTTATATTAGTCACCTACTAAAACATTATGTTGAGCAACTATTTTGAGGATAATAATACGCAACATAATAACCATTGTTAATTTGCTATTGTCTTATTTTGAAATTTTGTGTCTTACTTATTTATTAATTTATTTTCATTCTTTTTTTTTTTTTTTTTTTTTGTACCTGGGATTGAACTCACGACCTTGAGTTTGCCAAGCAGGCACTTACACTGCTGAGCTAGACCTCTAGCCCTATTTTTATTCTCTTAAAAAAAAAATCAAGCTGGGCCTGTGGTGCACACCTGTAATCCTAGCACTGGGGAGGCTGAGACAGGAGGATTATTGTGAATGCCACCACTGTTGTCCTACAAGCAACAAGCAGCTCCCACAGGGTGGATCTTCAGGGACCTCTGGTCAGCTATAGCAACAAGTAGCTTGGCAGAGAAACTTCTGGGAGGCAACAGAACAGGTATAAGGTGGGGTACAGCCCCTCCACCTGGTGGCTTCATCTAGAATCCTGGAGATAGGCATCAGGGACCTCCTGGGCCAGACTGAAACTCCAAAATAACTCCCTACTGCTGTCCACATAGCCAGGGGAAGGAGCACCAACCTTGTTTTCTGCGGACTTGCTGGCAACTCCCACCAGAAGGCCAGCCAGGAGCGTGAGGCACTGCAGGGCCATGCCAGGAAGCAAGAAGACAGCAGGGTCTGTGCAAGAGAGGTGGGTAGAGAGGGCAGGCAGGGCAGAGCCAGCAGGTGTAGCCCCGGAGAGGTTGGAGGGTGCAGTCCAGTCAGGGAGGGGTCTTGTGGGGGGAAGGTGGGGCTGAGATAGAAGGATGGAGCAGCAGTATGTAGAGGGCTGGGCTTCACTGGGAGGGGGGTGTTACACTGGAGGGTGGGGATGAAGCAGGGAGAAGGGAGAGCCTAGTGGGTAGATGGTGGGTGGAGGTGTTCTTACCTGTCCTTCTAGGATAAGAGCTACAAATATCCGCTCAAGCCACCAGGGTAGTCAGTGGTCAGCACAGCTTGGGCTGCTGAGTCTCATGGAGCTCATAGACTTGACCTTTCTGCCCAGCAGGCCAGATGAGTGCATGAGGCTGCAGTCCCTGAGAAGAGAAGTTCCTGGCAGAGAGGGTTCAGAGCCCAGGGAGGGACAACCTGGAGTACCCTCCAACAACTCCACCAGGTCAGGGTCCTAAAAACAAGGCCATTTGCACCTCTGATCTCTGATTCACAGATGTTGACCTGTTCTAGTCAAACTCCGCTCGTATCTGGAGCATGGTCTCTCACAGTCAGTCTCCCCTTGGGTGGCTGGGGCCTCAGGGTGGCCCAGGACTTCAGTGCGAGTGTTCTGCCTTCATCAGATCTGGGCCACAAAAGTTACGTATCCAAATCGATGGCCTCAATGATACTGGGTGTAATAACTTCCAGTCATGGGAAGAAGATCCAGAGGGCAAGCTAACTGGAATGCACACAGCAAGCAGACTTCTCAAGGTTCAGACACTTTGTGCTCGAAGTCCATAGGACTTCATGCCTGCTACATTTCTAGCAAAATGGAAGACACATTTGCACTCACTACACAGGCTTGAAGCACCATCATTTGTACAATTTTAAACTGTCAACGCACAAGGCAGAACTCATCATCTGTTCTAACACAGCTAAGTCAACATTTCAACATAAAAGTTACCTCTAAGGTGATTTTTCCTGGGCAAAGGCAGCTGTAGAGTGGAAGCAGTCATGCCAGTTGTCTCAGCTCCAAACTAGACTTCAGCAGCAGTGTCCTGCCTGCTTCAGGCTGGTCCTCAGAAAGAACAAAGATGTTTCAGTCTAGGGTACAGAATAGGAACCACACTCTTATAGGATGTGGGGTCCACAGGCCCTGGGGCTGAAGGCTCGGAGGGACTCAACAGGGAGTGGTGGGGTCTATCCTGTCATTCATGTTACGGAGACTTAGCTAAGGGTTGTGGGTAGTGAAAACACTGTGTTGGTGGGAGTTGGGCAGTGTTGCTCAGATGGCAGGAAATCTCCTGTCCTAAAGGGAACAGGCCTTTTTGCAGGAGTTTCAGCTATCCACTCCACTAACAATGCATTCTTTCCTTGCCCAATGCAAGGACGGTCACAGCCTGGGCCACACCTCATCCACGGGGTATGAGCAAATCCCTTCTTTTTGTCTGTTAGGCACTTGCTTAGCACAAACACTTTTCCTTGCCTGGAGAAAATGCCTAGTGTCCTGGACCCTTCTGCTCACTTTCTAGGCAGAAGCATCCCAGAGGCCAGGTCAAGTCACAAAAGGAATCTGAAGTCCAAGAGTTCAGTCAACATTTCCATCTGCTACTTGGCCAACTTTATTCTTTTTATTCAAGCAGATCACAGTATGTACACCTTCACATGTGGCTCTTTGCATCAGTGTTGCAACCTTTAGATGCACTATGTAGTGTATCTGTACTCTTCTTCATTTCACTGTGTAGATATAACTGATTTTTCTATTCATCATCTGCTGATGGATATCTGGGCTGCTTCTGTTTTTTGGTGACTATGAGTAAAGTCACTACAGACACCCTTGTACACTTATTTGTGTGGACATGTTTTCATTTCTTTTAGGTAAATACCCAGAAATGGAATGGCTGGAACCTAGGGAGGAGTATTGCATGTTTAACTTTCTGATGCTATCAAACTGTGTTCCACATTGGTAGTCCATTTTACCTTCCTATAAGCCAGGCAGGAGACATCAGTTGTTTGCATCTTTGCTAAGACTTGGTGTTAACTGGTGGCTGTGCAGCAGTACATCATTGTTCTTGTTAGCTACATTTCTCAGGTGACTAACAATGCTGTCATTAGCCATTGGTATATTTTATCTTATCTCTAATTATTTTGTGTTATCACTGTAAATACAAAGTAACTTCTGATTACATTTTCCAATTGCTTGCTGCTTAATATGTGACAAAACAGTTCATTTTTACATATGAATTTCTGAGATCTTGCTGAAGTCACTTAATAGCTTCAAAATTATTATTATTATTTCAGATTTCTTAGGGTCTTCTACAATCATGTTGCCTGCAAATAACTGCAGTTTTACTTCTTCCTCCCCAATCTCTATTATAAAATCTGCTTCCCTCTTTCCTCCTCCTTCTCCTCTCCGCAGTTGGAAGCATGCAGCAGCAAACTTGGGTAGATGTGCTAAAAGCAGGCAGATCCCCTGCTCTCCATTTGAGGGGTAAAGGGCTCAGGCTGTACCAGTGAGTGCAGTCTGGCACAGGTTATTCACAGATGCTTTTTATCAGGTTCACAGTTTCCTTCTCTTTTTACTTTGCTGGGAGTTTTTAATCATAAAAGGATTTTAAATGTTCTCAAAAGCTTTTTCTGCTTTTCTGCATATACTGGAATGAATGTAGAAGTTTTCTCCTGCATTAATGTGGCAATTACATTGATCGATTTAATCACCATCCTATAAATTCTAGCAGTGCAGGAAAGAAAATGAAAGCCATAAAGATAAGAAAGGGAGATGTCAAAGTGTCTTCATGATGTTAGGATTGTTTTCAGGGCAAATTCTAAGGAAGGAAGGAAGGAAGGAAGGAAGGGAGGGAGGGAAAAGAAAAGAAAGAGAGAGAGAGAGAGAGAGAGAGAGAGAGAGAAAGAAAGAAAGAAAAGAAAGAAAGGAAGGAAAGGAAAGAGAGAAAGAAAGAAAGAAAGAAAGAAGAAAGAAAGAAAGAAAGAAAGAAAGAAAGAAAGAAAGAAAGAAAGAAATTCCAAAAGTACCTTGTAAGCAGATGTGGCAATTTTCCAAGATTTTTTTTAATTGAGATTATCTTACTTTATACTTTATCACTTTTAAACAATTTTTTCTATCACTTTTTTTTAAAGTTAATAAACTCCACCTTCCCCTTTTAGTAAGCTTCTGGGAGTTCAAGAACAAGCTTGTGCTCTCTCTGTCTCTCTTTCTCTCTCTCTCATGATAGGATTTCACTGTGTAAATTTATGCAGGCCTTGAGTTCTGTTCTAAGATTATAAAGTCAATATAAGAAATCAGGGCCAGGGGTTTAGCTCAGCAGCATAAACGCCTGCTTGGCAAGCCCAAGGTCATGAGTTCAATCGCCAGTACCAGGGGGAAAAAAAAAAGAAATCATATTATTTCTGGCTGGACATGGTGGTTCAAGCCTATAATCCTAGCACTTGAGAGGCTGCAGTAGTAAGATTGCTGGGAGGTCAAAGCCAATCTGTGTTTCATAGTGAGTTCAAGGCTAACCTGAACTACATAGTGAGATCCTGTCTCAATAAATACATAAAAGACACAGGTAAATTTCATTTAAAAATGTGAAAGACCTGCTCATAAAAACTGAGAGAAATGAAATATCCAAATAATGTAAAACCATACCATGTTAATGGACTAAAACATTCATATTGTTAAGGCAGAAATTTTCCCCAAATTGATCCCAATGAAAGTTTCAGTAGATTTTTCTTTTTGAGGAACCAAGTTAGTTCTAAAAGTTACATAAAAATGCAAAGAACCTCAAATAGCCAAGGAAGTTTTTTTAAAAGATAGAGGACACATTCTCTGACTTCAAGACTATGACCTTACAATTTAGTGTAAATGGATAAGGAGATAAGCAACGGATTAGTGGGACTGAGCAGAGAACCAGAAAGAGAGTCTCACATACCCACCTGAGGGTTTTTAACAAGATGTCAAAGTGATTCTGTGGGGAGAGAAACCCTTTAAAACAACTTGATACTCTCAACTTGACATACTGCAGGTAAAACGAAATAAACTAAATGGAAACTAATGGAAATACCAAATCTAGAAAGTTTATAAAGGGAAACACAGAATATCTTCATGACTTCTGATTGGACAAAAACTTTGTTATTGTTGTTGCTGCTTTGTTTTTTGAGACAGGGTCTCACTTTGTAATACAGTCTGGCTTTGAACTCACTCTGAAGCCCAAATTTGAGGCTGGCCTCAAATTCATGGCAATCTTCCTGTCCCAACTGGGATTATAAACATGCACCACCTTGCATGGCTGGACAAAAATTTTTGGAAAGGACACTGAAATTTCAAGGAAGAAAAAAAAATTGATAAACTGAAGTTCACTTAAATTAAAAAACTCTACTCAGCTGGGTGTGATGGCACATGCTTGTAATCCCAGCTACTGGGAACCTCACCTAGAGGAGGAGGGTCACAACTTTGAGGCCAGTCTGAGCAGCTTATTGAGATCCTATCCTAAAATAAAAGGCCTGGCAGTGTAGTTCAGGAGTAGAATGCGTGCCCAACATACATGAGGCTCTGGGTCAATCCTCAGTGAGAGATGGGTGGGGCAGGAGAACACCAAAGTAAACTCTGTACTGTAGTTGGCAAATTTGTCTCTGAAACTGTTTTCCAGGTACACTGTGTCTAACAAATAAGTAGGTGAACAGCAGATGATGGGAGCAGGTTCTTACCACCACAGTGAAAGGTGCAGATAAGCACATTCAGATCACACACACACACACACACACACACACACACACACACCCAGACTTGCACATCGGCTAGCTGTCCACTGAGAGGTTCTAGTAGGAACAACACTCCAATGGCAACAAGAACACTCAGGTCTGGGGCTGGGAATTTAACTCAGCAGCATAAGTGCCCTGCCTTACAAGCACAAGGTCGTGAGTTTGATCCCCAGTACCAATTTAAAAAAAAACAAACTCAGGTCTAGATTTGCATTTCCAAGACCATCTTCCTATCAATCATGAGAACTAGGGTATCTTGGAGAAGTGGCTGACCCCAGAGCTGGGGCAGAAAATTCTTAAAATGAGCCTGGAGTGGGGCCGGGGATTTAGCTCAGTGGCTTAAGCACCTGCCTGCTGCCTGGCAAGCGCAAGGTCGTGAGTTCGATCCCCGGTACCAAAAAAAAAAAAAAAAAAAAAAAAAAAATGAGCCTGGAGTGACATATAACCCTAGAAAGAAAGGGAAGCCTCAAAATACACAGGGATGGAGGCAGGTCAAAGAGACACAGAAGCCAAACAAAGGCACTTCAGTACCAAAGTCAGAGCACTACAAGCAGCAAAGTAAACAGCACAACTCTGAATCACAGACCAACTCACAGCCAATGTCCACAGTGACATCAGTGAGTGGCTGAAGGGCAGATACATGAGGCAAGAAAAACATGCCTTACCTAAGAACCTCAGATAGCACAGATAAACACTTGTTTCCAGGGTGGCCCAGAGAGTGACTTGTTTCCAGAGAGCAGGGACAAGGGAAAGGAACAACTGTGTTCTAGACATGTGCAGGCGTCACCTTAGCCAGGTGTCCAGTCACTATCTCCAGGGTGGGACCAGCGGACCAGGGGTATTGCATGGTACCAGAGATGCCCTGATGGGATTTGATAGAGTTGGCACCTGACACGGTCACCTATGGTATCCCTCCCAAGAACCCAAATCCCCCCTCAACCATGAGAAAATATACCAGGCAAATCAAACTGAAGGACGTTCTACAAAACACTTGACTAGTCTTCCTTGGAATAGAGAAGGAAGCCTGAGATTTTGCCATATCTCAGAGGGGTTTGAGGAGATGTGACAACTAAATGCAGTGTGTCCTATAGAAGGAAACCAAACCTGGGCCTTGCCTGCAGTGGTTGCTCAGCTCTGCCTTAGCTGATGAGTGTATGAGGCTAGGTGTGGTACTGATACCAGGAAAAGTAGATCTCTGCAACTTTTCTGTAAATCTAAAAGTATTCCAAATAAAAATATTTACACATACCATTAATGATGAGAATAGGCATTCAGAGAATGGGAGATAATGTCTGCAACACATGGACCTGATGAAAGCTTGCATTCAGAGTATATAACAGACTGTCACAGCCAAGCGACTGAAAAAATGGACTGTAGACTTGGTCAGACACTAGAACAGACATCTGAACTGGTAACATGAAGAACAAGGTGCACTTAGCACTGTTTGCACCAGGTAATTGCCCTGTCCCGCCATGGTGGGCGCACAAGGCAGCGGGACTACCTGGCTGTGGCAGGTTCACTTTTGAGTATTTTCCCAGGAGAAATGAAAACATATGCTTACAAAAGACATGTCCAAAAGTGGGTAAACTGTCTTTAGTCACAAACACTAGAAACCCACAAGAGGGAACCCCACTTGGGCACCTCAAGCACAGCAAGCAGAGGGCAGGAGGGCAGAGGTACATCTCCAGGTGGCACCACTGCACTGTTGGTGGTGGCCAGGGCACTGCATGGCTTGCCTCTTATTGGGAAAGGGACTAGAAAGGCTTACGAGCAACCCTGAGGGACAAAGGACATCTCATACACAGGTGAACAGGCTCATCAGAACCAACATTCAAAATCTGAGTATGGGCCAGGCATGGTGGTACATGCCTGTAATCCCAGCATTCAGGAGGCTGAGGCGGGAGAATCACTGTAAGTCTACAACATGAATTCAAGACCAGCCAGAACTGGATAATGAAACCCTATCTCAAAAAAAAAAAAAAAAAAAAAAATCTGTGTATCTCCCTGAACAAGCAATTCATTTTCTATTCTGAAAATTTTATTGGGGCTCAAAAGCTAAATAATAAGGTAAAAAATTTTACAATGTAATGAAAAATTTGATGACAACTTAAGCTGCCCTACATGCTGTTTCACAATTCTTTTTCCTTAGAAGAACTGGTTTCAATGAAGAAATAAGGCTTTCAAGGCGCTGTAATTTTACATAACAAGTTAGCTTTAGTCAGTCATACTGAAGCAGTAACTTTTGTCCCTGTAAGTGAACATCCTGTTATGTCCAAGCAGGGTCACCCAAATATAAAACTGTGACAGCTTGACAAACTGCCTTAGTTCTCCTTCTGCCCACCTACAAGTCCCATGCCAAAGGCCAACCCCCTTGACTAAATGTGTAAAAGCTGGGACCTGTGCTTCATCCTCTGCTCCATTTTGGATTTATCAGCCAAGCTGGTGTACATCTAAAAATAAAATCTTCCTGTTTCCCATTTGGTCTCTCATGTCTCTTAAATCCCACAACATTTCTTCTGACCACGAAGGGGCTAGAGAAAACAGATTTTCTATCTCTTCTGTCTGCAGGCCCAACAGAACCTGAGTTGCAGATGTCCTAAGACTTCTGGTACCACCAGGTGAAATTTTAGCTCAGAGAGGAAATCAGCCCTCCCACAGCCCAGGGACCTCTCCCCTGTCACTGCAAACAGAACTTGAGATGAAAAGGCCTCAGGGGGAAAAAGTCATCCTATTAGGATAGAAGGGGAGCCTCATCACTTCCCAGTAATCTGATGTAGATTGGGTCAAATGAAACCTATATCCCAAGTAGGAAATGCAGGAGTGGCCTACAATGGGAGTACTAAGTAATCTGACCTGGACCAAAAATCAGACTGCCCTGACACCCCAAGCAGGAGTGGCCTGCAACAAGAACTGGCTTGTAGGAGTGCTAGGGACACAGGAGTGGCCTGCTCACTGTGAGACAGGCTCATGGTCCTCTAATGCAGACTAAGTCAGAGGAAACCCACATCCCAAGTAGGAACAAGGGAATACCCCAGTGAGGAAAGCTTGCAGTGTTGGAACTGTGGGAGGGGCTAGAGAATCCAGTACCTGGATGAAAACAACTGGGAAAGGGGAAGCATATGAGCGTGAGTGGAATGAAGTGTGTGAGTCCAAAGGATATGAGAAAAATAATAATTGTGTGTAAGTGAAGTGAAGTGAGTCCATGATCACTTGGGCTCAGCTAGGGATAGGGGAGGGAAACAGTCTAATTGGTCTGAAAACAAAAGTAATTGACAAAATAATTTGTACCACAACAGGTAAAAACATGAAAAAGCTGCTTAGCTTTAGTGCACTATAGGCAAGATGCTGTAGGCAAGTTGGAAAATAAAATGCACCCTGTGAAATGGAGTGGGGTGATGACAGTGACCAACCTACTAGGACTGAGACTGCAAAAACAAAACAAAACAAAACAAAACAAAATCAAACAAACAAACAAAAAACCACCTGAGCAGCTGGCTGAGTTAGAAGAGAGGCATAAGGCCAAGAGACTTAGGATCAGCTTTGTCTGCCAAGATTGGAAGGAGGAAGCAGGGGTCATTTTTTCATTTCCAATTTGAGTTAGTGTTGTGCTTAAAACATTTCTTGTGCATATAAATTCTTAAATTATAATTACAGGGTTAACTTGCTCTTTTTTCTGGTCTCTGTTGGTTAAAGATAAGAATACAGATTCAAAGTTACACAGAGGTCTGTTGGCAGTCAACCAAGTTTTACAAAATAACAACTGAGGAAAAAATGGGGAGGTACTTTGAAATTCAAACAGCTGCAGCCAAGTTTGTTGTAGAAAGTTTATAGTAAATGAGAGAGAAAAATATTAAGAAGACCATAAGGGATATACTTTTAGTTGGACATGGTGGTACATACCTGTAATCCCAGTACTTGGGAGGTTGAGGCAGCAGGATTGCCACAGGTTCGAGGGCAGCCTGTGCTACACAGTGAGTTCAAGGCCAGGTTGAACTACATGGTGTCTAAAAAAAACATACACACATACAGAGAGAGAGAGAGAGAGAGA